>JANHFL010003715.1:436003-458253 GCA_032468155.1 Oxyrhabdium leporinum | reverse complement strand
GTAGAGTAGAGTAGAGTAGAGTAGAGTAGAGTAGAGTAGAGTAGAGTAGAGTAGAGTAGAGTAGAGTAGAATAGAACCTTGGAGGTCTTCTAGTCCAACCTGCTGCTTAGGCAGGAAACCCTATACCATTTCAGACAAATGGTTATCCAATCTCTTTTTTAAAACTTCCAGTGTTGGAACATTCACAACTTCTGAAGGCAAGTTGTTCCACTGATTAATTGTTCTAACTGTCACAAAATTTCTTCTTAGTTCTAGGTTGCTTCTCTCTTTGATTAGTTTCCATCCATTTTTCTTGTCCTGTCTTCAGGTGCTTTGGAGAATAGATATATTCCCTTTCCTTTGTGGCAACCCCTGAGATATCAGAACACTGCTATCATGTTACCCCTAGTCCTTTTCATTAAACTAGACATACCCAATTTCAGCAACCGTTCTTTATATGTTTTAGCCTCCAATGTTACTGAAGCTTTTTTTCTCTCGGGATCTCTTCCCACTTTAAAAAATTATAGACAATCCCAAAAGAGCTTTCGTTTGTATGGATTATATATATATCTGTATATACCATATTAAAAATTAAAATTGACACATTTGCTCCCACTACCACTTTTCATGATTGTTTGATGGTATTTTAATATTCTTCAACGTAGGCTGGCAAATAATGTTGATTTTATAGAAACCACCTCAGACTACATTTTGAGACACACTGATCTAGGGTAAACCCACTGAAGTTATTAGAAATCTCATAATGTTGCTAACAGTTCCTCTTACTCCCTTGCGAGAAATTAAACAGCTATAAGAAATGGAAACAGCAAAGTGAAAGAGCCCTATTTTCCAGTAATTCTCTCCTAGTCTGTGCCTGAAAAAAGGAAGAGGGGCTGACCATAAGAAAATTCTGCCGTCTGCTTTAATACAACATGTAATATCAGGGTGAACATTAAGTTAACTTACAACAAATCATAAAAATAAATTTCCACAAACCCAGATGACACAGTTATGATGGACCAGATCTAAACTGAATTATTCAAGCAAATATTATCAGACCAATGCTTTCTACCACAATTTTAAAAAAGAGATTTCAGAAGTTTCCAAATGTATTTCTGCAGTATTGAATAGTCTATGGAATAGATTTCTGGATAAGTGTATTCAGAGATGTAAGTACAACAGTGTGAAATATAAACTCAATCTTCTTTCTGTCAAGAAAAACAGAAGGTCTTTAACACATTATTGCAACTTAATAACTTCCCATGTGGCAGTTTTTACTATATCCGGAACAATGCATTTGTAGAATCTTGTCAAAAGCTGCCGCTTACCATCCCAGCCAAATATCACTCAAGAAATACACATCATTTCAGGAGTATTTGAAATACAGTCCTCTGTAATAAGATGCCTGTGGGAACTGATTGTTAACAACCTGAATATATGAGTTTGCTTTTGGTTCTCATGCTGAAGAGGTTTGCAAAGACCACACTATTGTGGTTTCAGTAGCAGGCAACTGAAATAATTGGCACCACTTCAAAGAACATACAGAAATGTTACGATAGAAAACATTGTGTACTACCAAAATAGTCTTTATGCTAAATAGCATCAAGCTGTGAAGTGTACTTTTGATTGCGTTTCAGTCATGCTATCAGAGTTTGTGCATGGCACACTTTACACTTTAAGCTATCCCAGAGGACCTATTTTCTGGGCATGCATACATATGCCCAGAACATCTCAGTATAGTTTGAAAGCAATAGCAAGGAGCCTTTGGTTTGCTGCCACTGACTTGTAGCTTTAAGGAACAGAGTTCCAGGGAGGATGCATTACTTGTATCTTGCTGAAAGATACATAGCCTTAATAAACAAAATGGAATCTGCTTTCCTATAAATACATTTCTGTACCCAGGGCCCTTTTTACAAGTCTAATAAAAAGAAAGACTAGAGGTGACATGATAGCACTGTTCCAATATTTGAGGGGCTCCAACAAAGACAAGGGGGTCAAATTATCTTCCAAAGTACCAGAAGGCAAGACAAGAAATAATAGTTGGAAACTAATCAAGGAGAGAACCAACCTAGAACTAAGAAATTTCCTAATGGTGAGACAATAAACCAATGGAATAGCTTGCCTTCAGAAGTTGTAGGTGCTCCACCACTGGATGTTTTCAAAAATAGACTGGACAACCATTTGTCTGAAATAATGTAGGGTCTCCTGCTTGAGCAGGGGGTTGGACTAGAAGACTTCCAAGATCCCTTCCAACTCTATTATTCTATATCCTATGTTTTTACAAGCCGCTGTTTCACCCGCTTATTGCTATAAGTGCACTAAAAACAGGATACAATGAGCAATCTGTGCTTCAACTTGCTATGTTAAGTTTTCAATTTATCAGGGGAAGCTACCTGGACACTGTTACTGGAAGCCCCAAGCCACTCATATTCCACCATGAAGAGAGGAGGAAAGAAGATGGATGCATGATAAACTTTAATGAGATTTCCTTTGGAGCTGGAACTGTGCCAAATCATCTGTGGAGTTAATATATTGACTTTCTAACATAGCCAGAAGCCCAAAACATTCAGGCAATTTGCAAAGGCAGGACAGAGCTCAAATTGCTGCATTTGTTGCATGTGGAAAAGACCTTAGACACAATAGAGGCCAGATAACAAATATGACTGAATTTGCTTTTTTTAAGCTTTTCCTTCCCCTGCTGCTCTTGCTTTTGCATCACATATTTTAAATGGAAAACCTCTACCTAAGCCTTTCTCAACTTTTTGAGCCTGAAGGGACCCTTGAAATATTTTTCAGGCCTCAAGGAACCCTTGCACATTCAGGTTCAAATATAGGCCAGAAGTTACAAAATTATTATATTCATTTCATGTGTAAGTTTGCATATTTGCATTAACAATGTTCTTAAAGTAAAAAATAAAGAATGAAACTTAACTCTTTAATGTGAAATCTGTGCTTGATTTTTTTTCTGCAACAATTCTGATTCAAATTTGAGATAAAGACACAGAGATTTCAACTTCAACTGAAATAAGATGATTTCTGTCTTTGCTTTTGAAGCTTCTTAAATAAGAAAATGCTTATTCACACATGCAAGAAGTGGAAAACTGTACTAACATGTTCAGTGCCTTCCTATGAATTACAGAATACTTTTCTTTCACAGAAATACAGAAATTTTCCACGAGCAGATCACTAAATCTCTTCTTGAGTATATGATCAAACTGCAATTCAGAAAGTTCTTCCTCCTGTTTCAAATTAAGCTCTCAGAGCAGAAAATGCAGTGAAAGGATCCCTCATCCAGTCCTATATGTGAGATGAAATGGAGGGAAAGTACTAATCAGTTTTGCTCTACAGTACTTCCAGGTGGCTTTTAATTAGATTTAAGACTTTCTGATATCTTTTCTCTTTCTCAAGCCCAAACAGCAGTGGAAACATTCAATATTATCTTTTGCAAGATGATTTCCCCCAAACATTCAGGTTTCTTTTAAATCCAAGTATTTTGTCACTTGAAGTCAAAACATTTTCTTCAGTGCCTTGCAGAGTCTTGTTCAGCTTCTTCCTGTGATGAAAGATGTCCGCTAAGTATGCTTATTTCTGCAACCATTCTCCATCTTCAAAACACTCAGCAAAATGTGGAATACTATTTTCTTGAAATTGCAATTCTGCCTTCAGCTCAAACACCCTGTTGAGAACTCTGTCTCTGCTGAACCATTATATTTCTATGTGTAACAGAAGACTTATGTCCTCTTTGTCCAGATTTTCAGTTTCTGAACATTCTTGAGTGAACTGGTCTTGCTTAATAAAGTTAACCATTTTTTTAACATGATCCAGAACTTTTTTCATTTTGTCTCTAAGAGATTTTGAAACCAACATATCTCTATGAAGAAAGCAATGTGTTGTGACATCAGGATTTTCTTTTCTTACAAAACAGATGAAATTTCTTATGGAGCTAAAGATTATTGGAGCAGCATCATTAACAGATGTCAACACAGTTCTTACAAGACAGATTTTTTTGTTGTCAGGTAGGAACACAAAACATTAAATATATCTTGGCCTTTGCATATTTCTTGTAGCTCTCTTCAATTTCACCATCATTTACAAATCTTACAAATTTACAATAGTGGCTAATGTAATCTTACAAATGCCATAGCATGACATTTATTGGTGAAATCTGTTAACTCATCAACTTGGGTAGAAAAGCTGTTGTTCTTCATTTTATCATAGAAAACCTCTTCAACATCATGTGACATGTCATTAATATGCCAATTTATTGTACTTTCTGTCATTGGAACCTTTTCAGTTTCTTGTACTGCATCTGGTCCTAGTATTTTTTCCACTATCATTTTACATCCACAAGATTACTTTCTCGCTCAAAGTGTGATTTTTACTCTGCTATTATTAGCCTTGGAAGCCATAATTGTAAAGGCCTCTGCGGCTGCCACATCTAGTACCTAGGAAAACAGGAGGGGGGAGTTTCGCATATGCTTAGGGGGGATATAGATACAACAAAATTCTTTTCTGTAGAGTCAAGGACACATCAACCAGCACCTGGAAGAGGAGTACTAGGAGGAGAGCATAAGTTGAAGCTGAAAGAAGATTGGGGCATGTGACCTTTGAGTATGGCTGGAAGGTGGATCCTTGAATTTCTTTGGGGTGGGAAAAACCCTGGAGCTTCAGATTCAGGTTTTTCCCAGATGTACCAACATGGTTTCTCTAATAAATTCTTACTTGGATATAATCGTGTCTGAGTGCTGAATGGATGAGCAGAACTTTGATGGAACCCTGACAATTGAACTATTCACTATGACTAAGAACTCATTATATTCATGTTTTTATAAATCACATTTGCAAGATTGCCCAATTCTAAATGATTCTAGGTAGTGAACTATAATAAAAATAGAATATAAAAAAAAGAGCGGACAGTGCTTCACCTAGACTCTAGGTGAATTTTTTTTTTCTATATTTTTAGGGGTTTCCAACTGGGGGTGTGAGACAATATTCCAGGGGATGTGAAAACTTGGGTTTAGAAGTTTCAAAATTGTAGTGGATATGTATAATCATATGTATATACTTATTTTTTAACGGGTGCGAGAATACATCAGAAGCGTTCTAGGGATGCAGGGTTGGGATATAGCAGGGATGTCAAACTCGATTTCATTGAGGGCTGTATCAGGGTTGTGTTCGACCTCGGGGCCAAGTGGGCATGGCTGGGGTGGGCCTGGGCAGGGTGGGCATGGCCAGCTCAAAGTACTGCAGCCCTCTGCCAGAGAAAACGGAACCTGGGAGGGCTGCGTGTGGCCCTCCCGAGCTCAGTTTTTACTGGCAGAGGCACTGCAGGGCAGTCCGCTGTTTCCAGGGCAGCCCTTTGGGCCAGATCTAAGCACCCTGCAGACCAGATCCTGCCCACGGGCCTTGAGTTTGACACCCCGACCTAAAGGGAACAATGTGCAATCTATCTAACATACACACCTACCCCAGGAACCTTCCACTGGATAAAGGGTTCATTTTGTTTATTTATATTGCCTTATACCGTAGCAGTTCACAAAGCAGTATTAAGACAAAAATAATAAACTATTTCAGCATCAACTATATAGTTTGTAAATAGTTTGTAAAGACAAAACAGCCAAATAATTTTAAAAGCAATAGGAAATAAAGTGCTTTGCCTATTGGCAGGACTTATTTCCTGAGAAGAAAGTCTAATAATACAGCTCTATTGCTAAACCAGTAATCTCTGCCTAATATTTGCCTCACCTCATTTGGAAAAGAACCTTAGCTAATGATTTACTGATTAAGTTAAGGTCTGTGGTACTGAGACTTTTTCACCAGATGTTTATATCCTGTCTTTTATCCAGGAGGGCTTTGATAGAGCCTATCTGTCATATTAAACCTATCTGCTTGATTAAACCTTAATCCTTTCTATGTGGTGCCTTAAACATGATCAGAGACTCCTGCATGGTAAATACAGAATTCTCACCTGTTCTAGTTAGCATTTTCCAGAATTTGAAACCTACAGGTAAACTATATTAAATTCCACTTCAGGTTCACCTAAAGTAGCAGCCGCTTCTCATCCACTTAACTGTAGAAGCGATAACCACCAAGATTAAGGCGCTATAAAGGTTTGGAATAAGAAGGTGGCCTGTGTGTTCAGTTCTACCAGCCAGGTTTAATGTGTCATGCAAAACCTGTCAGCTTAGCTTGGGAAGTTATCAGAATTCAGCAGTTTTTAAATCTGAAAATTCTTTCAAGATTTGTGGGAGATAGTTGGTGTTGATTAAGTAGTGACATTTATGTGTAAACACACATAAATGTGTGTTTCGTTAGAATAACTGGTCAGTTACCTCTTTCCTGGATGAATGACAGTAACTGGGACATCAGTTTTAACTATTTCTGTTGCAATATAGGGACTTCTAGTAATAAAGGAAAATGCCTCCAAGGTGAGAGGCTGATCTTTTCTGGGCGTACTCACCCATCCTAAATAGGTAGTTATTTGAGATGAATATGTATTCATTGGAAGATAAAATACTGTGTATATATAGCATTATGGTGGGCATAGAAAGTTTAGAATCTAAATATTTTGTTGGTATATTTCTTCATTGTGATTCTTTACACAGAATTGTTACTTTCCTGACCTTGGACTATATGTAAAGAATCTGTTAAGTGATTAAAAAAATAAGGACAGTAGTTTGAACTGTAATTATTCCAGTCTTCAATTGCTTCTTAGGGAAAAAGTCTTAACATTATAATCTAATGATGGGTGCTTCTGGATGAAGTTTAATATTGCATAATAGTTCTACTTTATTCAAAAATTTTGTAAAGGGCCTGGATTATATCATCTTCCATTTGTTTCTAGTAACCTTGTCAACCCACAAAAAGGAAACTTTTATTGCTTTTAATATTTTTACTTGTTTTCCAAAAAATTAGAAATTTAATTTTTTTAAGTGGCAATATATACAGGCAAATTCCTTAGTAAGCTCTGATCTGAGATAGTCATGACTTTCCATTCTGTTGGTGGAAGATTTCCAAAAATTACATGAAAATAAAAGTATTTATTTAGTGATCTCACTGCAGCCATACGCAAAAAGATAAAGGGAAAAGGGAAAAAGGAGCAGTATATGGATTTCGTATTTAAAAATGGAAATAAAGATCAAAGGGGAAAGGAGTGCAAGGCGAAAAGGAAAGGAAAAAATGTGATTTCAACTTTTTTCAGTTCAGTGGAATACAAAGTACAGTTACGGCTTCACCTTTTTGCTTTACGTTTCTTAGTAGATGCAAATAGCAGCAAAGTTAATCAAGTCACCTAAACCTAAGACCAAAGTTTCATTTTTTTTCTATTTTGAGCATAAAGTCCAGAAGCTGTTTCTATGTGGAAATAGATTTCAAATTTACTTAAAGATATAGAATGTCTTACTTAGGCCATCTGACTGATTTCATTCTCATTGGTCCCATAGTTTAAAATTGATCAGTTCTTTGATTAGTTCTTTGATGAACATGACACAGCATCTGGTGTTGCTACCTAACCAGAATTCCAAATGCAGTGGGGCTGAATTTATACTGCAGTGATTCATGCATGCTTTACTACTGCTTTATGTAATATGGTCCTTAATGAGGTGGGACTAGTAACAGGTGGCATAATTTTACAAGTTACCATTGGCCATGGTGATGTTGTGTGCTTTAGATGGGATCCCAGTTGATTTGCTTGCTTTCTTTCATCCTGGCGTTTTCTCTGGTGCTGAAGTCCTTGAGTTACGACCACAAGTGAGACTAAAATTTTTGTTGTTAAGTGAGTTTTGCCCCATTTTACAACTTTTCTTGCCCCTGTTAAGTGAATCACTGCAGTTGATAAGTTAGTAGCTTGGTTATTAAGTGAATCTGGCTTCCCCGTTGGCTTTACTTGTCAGTAGATTGCAAAAGGGAATCGCATGACCCTGGGACACTGCAACCGTCATAAATTTGAACCAGTTGCCAAGCATCTGAATTTTGATCATGTGAGCCTAAGTATGCTGCAATGGTGGTAACTATGGAAAAAGCCACATTTTTCGGTGCCGTTGTAACTTTGAATGGTCACTAAAGGAACTCGTGTAATTCAAGGACTATCTATACTGACCTATGACAATAACTCTGAAAGCATAAGAAAAGGCAGAGATTTTTTAGATGCCCCATAGGAAATTATGTGATAGGGTGTTCCTCTCAACTCAAGTCTTAGATACTAGGGTCCAGGAGCAAATTCTGAATTTTCTTTTAACACACATAAGCAAAAGGTCACTGCTATTTCTTGGAGCTGCAATTTGAAATTGAATAGTGTCCTGTACAACTGAATATGTTTTCTTTAACAAAGAAATATTGACATTTGCTGGGGGGAAAAGTCACAAAGAATCAGTATTACAAGTTTTAGACAACTTTTTGTTAATTTTAAAAGAACTAGAGTTCCAGTTGGACAAAATAGCAGGAATGAGGGAGTGCTTAACATACTTTTTTTCTCCCCTTGGACTTTACCTTTTTTTTTTTAGCTGATCCTGGAGAAGTCCCTGAATCTTTCTCCTTATGGAGAGAAAGTAATTTTAGGGGAAACTTTCACATGCACAAGTGCTGTGAATATCCTTGTTTCTGATGCTATGATTTTTTTTTAAATAAATATAACGGAATAGTGATGCTTTTAAAAGAAAAGGAAAACATGCATTTTTATAATAAAAGATACCTTGACACAAGCATAATGTGTCACCTGGTAAATGCAGTGATCAATACGACCTGTGGAATAAATCTGATTAAAATGAATGCAGCTGCACTGTATCTGTGTTTATGTATAAAGCAGTTTGAATCCTGCGTTTGCTTTCCCAGTTTGCAAGCTCTGAGCATTGCTGTGAGTCTCCATTTGCAAGTTTAGAATTCTCAAAAGACACCATAAGCCAATCAGTGCTTATCCTCTGTCTCTCCGGCTTACTAACAGGAGCGTGCAAAGTTTCCCAGCAGCTTTCCGCTGACTTTGTGTTCAGGAATAATAACAATAATAATTTTTTAAAAAGCAAAGCCAAACCACCACTGCTACCTCTCTTTCTACCTTATCCATGTTTTTTCTGCATTTATCTCAATGTGCATTTACCTCTGTGTGTGTGTTTTTAAGGAATCTGAAAGTTTGTTTTAGACTAGTTGTGTAGAAGAAAGACATTTTAAAAATATAGGGGGGGGGAGTCCATTCACCTCCCTCCCCTTCCCCAATCCTTCCCGCTCATCTAGAACATAGTTAACCGTTGTTTTAAGAAGTTTCTGTAGTTGTGAAAACAACCAGGTAATGTGTCAGCAGCGTTACAACCAGGAGCTTTTTCAGGCGCTGCGACCAAAGAGGCTGGATCCAGGGAGTGATCGGCAATAAGCTCTGAGCAATCCATACAGGAAGAGAGAAACCCTAAGGAATAAGACGGTGACTAGGGAAGGGAGAGGGGCGTATTTCATTGCAGCTGCTGTAATGGCTAGCTTGAGCGCGGAAGCCAGGAGGTGGGATAGGACAAGAAATCTTTCCAGTGAGAAAATAGCCTGCTCTTCTTGGAAACTTTGTCATTTGAAAGAAAAATGTTCTCGAAATTGGCTTTATTATTGTTTCCGTTGAACTGAAGGTCAGAAATAAATTGATTCAGCTTCCTAAAAAAAAAAAAAACAACGTTTAAATTATTGAAAAATCAGGGCTCTGTTCTTTCTAACGCAGGAAGGAGCACTTTCTACAGAGTTCTCAGTATTCCGTACCTGCTTTCTGTAATTTGGAGTAGTAATGAATCCTAGAGCAGCTAAAGAGATTTAAAAAAAAACTGCAAGATTTTCTGTGAGATGGAAGAGATCCCTATCCTTAATTAAGGGACTAGGAAGAATATTGAATACAGAAGTAAAACTCACTGTTGAAACAAAAGGTATTTATATATAATGTTTAGCCATGACTGGAGAGACGGAAGGAATGTGCAAAGAATTCTGATATTATTATAGTACTATTATTACTTTTTTTCCTCTTGAAACAACTATCCCTGCCAAACGATATATCAAGTTCAAAGTTTGGGATCTGTTAGATTTGCAGCACATACCAAGAATTGGATATGGAATAGAATGTTGCTCTTAAAGAGGCTGGTATATGGAAAAGTGTATGTATATATTGACAAGAGCCTTGCTTTGCAAGATATACTTGTTAAAACGGGTTGTAACATGGCTTGCAGTTTTAATAAATGACTAATGCGTTTAGGATTCTTTGTAAAACGTTGCAAAATGTTAACAGATGTTGTGATCTATTGAAGTGTTTCTGGGCAGAACTTTGCCCCCCTTATTTGATGAGTAATTCCTGGCATTAAATAGAGACAAAACTTCAAAAGTAATTTGATTTATTTGGAAGTTTCACAGGCTCTAATAACAATTGTTTTGAAATTTATTTGCTGTCTTTAAAGGCAAAGCTAACCAAAATGCATGACAACTTTTAATAGGGGATAAAAACATATTTCTTTTAGTATGATCACTGCTGCTGATAACATGCATTTAGAAATTCAGTTTCTGTGTTTTTTCAGAATTCAGCCCATTTCAATCAGGAGAAACCTAGAAAACTACAGTATTTGTGTTCTTGTGTATTTGTATAAACTCCCCCCCCTGCCCCACAAACAAGAGCGTCTTCATTTTATAATGCTGTTTATGGAGTGGGTGAATCAAAGCACGGGGATTCTTATCTCAAATGCAACCTGAGCATAACTGAACCAGATCAATGTCCTCAGGACCAATGCTAGAAAAGAAATTAGCAATTGGAAACTAGTGCTTTTCGCCATGCCTCTGAGTCACGTGACAGTTACTCTTAACAATGTAAATTGCCTGTTCAGTGGAATCAAGCAGTCACTCACTGAATACACAGCTCAAAGGAGGTGCGCCTAAGTGCCAAACTGCAGGTAAGTTTTTAATCTTGTTCCTACTTTAACTGAAATCGGCCTTCAATATAAAACTTTAGCATTTTAACTTATGCACAAAGCTCAGTTTCTCATTGTGTGATCAGGTATTTAAATGCTGGCAAAAAGCAATATAATCTATATACAATCCTTCAGAAAATGAAGGTAGATTTAAATGTTTCTCAAATGATTGTAGCATAATAGTTGTAGCGATTAATTTTGTCATTATTAATTAACATTTGAAAATAGGGATAAACGTAATTTTTACCATACTTTTTCCTCTTAAAGTTTGCTTCTTCTAGTCTAGTAGGGCACATTGTACCTTCATGTCAGTTTTTAAGTCTTGGAGACAGTTTTTTTAGGAAGGCTTTTCCGATGTGGTTTGCCATTGCCTCCTTCCCAGGGCTGAGAGAGAGTGACTGGCTCAAAGTCACCCAGCTGGCTTCATGCCTAGGGCAGGACTAGAACTCATGATTTTTCTTTTGTTTGTTTGTTTCTAGCCTGATGCCTTAACTGCTATACCATACTGTATAATAGGGCAGACTAGTGTCAAGAAAATAAACGTTCTTGGCAAAAAGTGAAGAATGCCTGCAGCTATGACTGAATGCACAGAGTTCAACATTATTGTTAACTTGCTCTTTTGTTCTGTTTCTAACAAAAAAAGAAATACTATAAATATTTAAATTAGGAAGTCTGTCTCTATCAGTTGTGTTCCTAAGTGAAGAACAATCTTAAAGCTGACATGATCTTTTAAAAGAAATTCTAAGCAGATATGGAATCTTTGTCTTTATATGCAGGTCAGGAATCTGTTAGAGAGGAACTGACATAGCAAGTTCTTAGTTCAAAATACACACATTTGCATGTTCTCCTCCAAATAGGTTACATTGGGAATTAACACATGTATGAAAATTTAATTTTAACATTTATTTAAAAAAGGACTTTTATGCAAAATAACTTATTAGAATTTAAGCCAAATAAATTTTAAATAGGAATACTGCAGCATCATTAAATTGATGAATGTTCCAAAGCTAACACTTGAACCAAGAATGTACATTATTCCAAACGTTAATATAATAAGGGTAGTGTAAATGCAAAATTTTAGAGGATACTTGTGATTAATAAAAATGACTGTTTTAAATGCAACAAAGCTTCTTGAAAAGATTTTTCATTAAACAGTAGGACATTTCATGACCACAAGACAATAAGCTTATGTGATACATGTAGCAGCTGGAAATATTTGCAATGACACTGGTTTGAAGAATGACTTCTAGTTTGAAATATTTTGTAACAAAAAGACTTCACTTGTAAAGTAAGTTCTAAATATGGATAGCATGTGTAACTATAGAAGAGCATTCTGGGGTATAGGAGCTGAAGTCCAAATTTGATTTAGTCCTTTCCACACTGCTAAAGTGAAGCACTGCCTTACATGTAAATGGAGATACAGCTGAAAAAGAGCACCTAATATTGACTGAGTCAGCAGAGCATTTTGATTCTCTCTAATATACACTTTTGGAAAAAAAAACTTTTATAAATCTTAGTTTCTTCTGTTCTTCCCATTTCATTTCCTTATCATATTGCACTATAAGCCTGACTTTCCTTTTTGAAATCTCTTAAGAGATATTTTCTGCGTCAGGCCTTAGCTTAATGTTTTTGCTTCAGATTATTTTTTTCTATTGTTGTTTTTTATTCTTAATTGAGTTTTGTTGTAGATCACTTTGTGATTTCTGGATGAAGAGCATTATATAAACGTAATAAAATATATATATAAAATAATAAAGACACTACCATTGCATAATATATTTTTATATACAAGTCCCCTCTGGTTTTCATTCAGAAGAGCATTAGTTACATGATGTTCTTCAATATACCTCCATAAGATAGGAAAAAATATAAGGTTATAGGCATTTTTTGTTTAGCAATTGCCTCATTTAGCAACCATTTGCGCGTACAAAGGTTTTGAAAAAGTAATTTTACAATAAATATTTGCATTTACAATCTCTGTAGTTTGGTAAGGCAGAAAAAAGCTATAAAATAAGCACAGTTGTGGTTTCACTTAGCGACAGGTTCACTTAATGACCAAGTTGGCAATCCGAGGTATGGTTGCTAAAACATGACTACTTGTAATGCGTTTTTGTTTTGCTCTATGACAACATATTTTGTTTGCCCTATTTGAAGACTTCTGGACAAATTGACAGCAAAGAACTTGGCAAATGAGATTTATCACATACACAAAAAAGGAAAATGACCTTTGAACAGGATTTTTGAAATGCTGACATAGTAAGAACAATCATACAAAGGCAAAAATTAAAGTGAAGAACTCAGAAGACTGCAAGTAGGCAGGGAGATAATTATATGAAAAGTAGCAGTTTAGACAAAAAAACTCCAAAGAGATAGAAATAGTATCATTCATCTGTTCCTAAGATACCATAGATATATAGAATTTATTAGCAATCTTGGGTAGTTCAAACTCTCCTGAGAGGTCATTCAGGGATCAGAAAGCTGAAGTGAAGCATTTCATCCAACCAATGTGAGTTCTTGATGGTTGATAATTGTTCATTATTTTAAGATAGGCAAAAATATCACCTTCAAATTATTTTTAACTCTTGAACTTTGATACGGCATAAAATTGTGTTTATGTGTCTGAATCTAAATACATGGTGGTTGATCTTTTGATTTGGACAGTCATCCATTGAAACATTATTTAAAGAGTGGGAACATGGCACACTCAGTTGAAGAGAAGGCACTGTGCACCCAAGCCAACCTATAATATCTTTCTAACCTCTTTAGGCCACAATTGGGCTGCAATATTGGAGATAAGCCAGGTGAGAGGGAAGTGGCAAAATGGGAGAGTGGGAGCTAAGCTGCAAGGATATTGAGCAATTTAGTTTCCATTAGTTACTTTTAACATTGGACTTCCATTCTATTTCCATTTGATTAAGGCAGTCCAGTCACAGACAATGACTGTTCCTGTCTTGGTGATAAAAGCAAGACGAGTATACCTTCACAAATAATACTTCTTTTCGTGCCAGTTTCAAACTATTGAAAACTTGCCAGTCTCTAATCTTAATCAGAAACTCGAGGGGGGAAAGCTACACAAGAGTATAGACGAGGTGGTTGAATTTCACAGTTGGGTTTCCAAAGTATGTTATGGTGTATAGGTGTAGCAAATTTGTTACTGAAGGAAGCATAAGTGTTGGTGTCATTTTTAAAATCCATCTAGAAATTGCTTGCTAGTATATAAGATAATGTGATTCCAAGATGCTGATGCAGTTCTTTACATTACTATTCGGAAGGTATTTTATCAGTCTTTTCCTTTTTAGATGATTCTATGAAAATAAGTAATAACAGAGAAAGAAATTGTCAGAGTTCGTATTAGGCATGGCAGTAAATCTCAGGTCTTTAGAAACTCAGCCCTACAGTTGGTACTGTAATTAGATTATAGCAGAAGAATTTCAGACTCCACAAGGCTAAATGGGTTATTTTATTGCACATACAAAAAAAAATACGTGGAAGATTTGCCTACTTAGGAATCAAGTCTAGGTCTTTTTCTCCCACTCTGGCAAATCAAAGGACCTTTGATCGTTCTTTTTCTGGCCTTGAGAATCAGAGACATGTGTGTTCCATGTTTACATAACAATTCTGCCGCCTTGACTTGGTTCTTGCCTTACGAGGTTCGGCTCTTACAGAGTTGGGAGAAATATTGCCAGTGGAAGACAAAGATTTGAAATTTGTTCCATTCTTCAAAATTCCATAACTGAGGCAGGGTAAAATTAAATAAATAAACATTTTGCTTTGGAGTGCCTAGAAAACTTCAATAAACTAAATTATTTAGGTATTTGTCTATGTAGATTACACACAAAAAACAAGCCTTTTATTGATTTCCAAAGTATTTGGTAAACCTTTGTTTTGTTGTCAAAATAGGCTGCAGGTATGCATTAGATGAACAATTCACTAGTTGATAATTGATAATTGAGGAATTTAGAATGTCAAAACTTCTGTATTTTGACTGAGAAGAACAAAATCTACAATGCATTCTATTTTCCCTTGAGAAGTGCACAAGGAATGTATCCTATAAACTGGATATCTATATTTGTTGGAACAAGTAAATAGGAGTATCACTGTGCATATTGCAAGTAAAACATTGATATTGTAGGCTTCAAAAGCTTCAAATCAGTCGCCTTAATAACTCCTTGCAAAATTAGTCTTAATTATGTTTTAGTGTTCTAATTATGTATTTTTCCCTTTTAATAGCTGATAATACTATTTTCCTTATTCTCACTTGTATAGAAATCAGTATTTTTCTCCCTAAAACCTCAATGTCTGCCTTCTATTATGCTTATTCTTTTTCTACTTTTTAAATGTACTTGTATGCATAAACAGGGCTACATTTTTAATTTGGGTTCATTAGTCATCTTAGTTTCGTATTCCAGTGCACATTAGAATTGCAGCTACATGTAGAAAAATGCATTGTTGTGGTGGGGAAGTCCTTGATTGCATGATGCTTTACTAAGTGACATTGTACAAAAACATATACAACATTTATGCTGCAGTTTTGGGAACAACATAGTAAAGATTAAATCTCACTTGTAAGTGCAGTTGGGAATTAAAGACTTGGAAATGCACGACAAGTTAGGACCATTCGATTTTATATTGGAAAAATGAGTGATATTGTACTTCAAGAAGAGCTGAGAGCATTTTTTCTATTAAGTCATCAGAAGAACTTAGCAGTGTCTTCTTTCTCCATAAATCCAGATGAGCAATATTTTCTGAAAGAATGCCTGATACACAGTAGTATGAGCTATCTCTTCATTAAAATAATGTCCAGAATGCAATCACTGATGTTGTTGTATCACTAGAAAGAAAATCCTGCATACAACGGTCTTCTGCATATGACCTCCTTATCCTAAAAGTCTTACCTATTTTGGATTTAAGGAGTTTAAATATGTGAGGAGTACTGCAGTGTTCTTTAGCAGCAACTGAGTTGGTTTCATTAATTTTCAGGGCAACTGGATCTAAATAATCTTGAAAGACTGGGAGGTAACTGGGAAAAGATTTAGGTAAACTGGAAATTTGGAAACACTGTATCATTATGCTATTTTATACCTTTTACCTTGTTCATAAGCATATGCAAGTAAAAATAAACAGACGCATCTGTCCTATATATTTTTATTCTGCCTTTAATGTTTTTATAAATAACAGACGGTGGTGAACAATATTTAATTCTTCTTTCTCCTACTTCCCCTTCACCAGCAACCCTTCATATGAGTTGATCTGAGAGAAAGTGGCTTTCATGCCTAGGGCAGGTCTAGAACTCACAGTTCTCATGATCTCTAACCTGATGCCTTAACCACTATGGCAAATTAGTCAGTTTCATCTTTTTAATCCCCAAATCATCTCCATTTCTATGACTTCTATCCCGATTGGCACAAATAGGAGCAGAATTTCTTATGCATTGGATATTCTTATACGTAAGATTTCTGATTTTATAGATTTTAATTCTACTAGGAGGGGGGTGGGGTGTTCCTTGGTATGAACTAAGGAATGGGGGATTTTATTGCCCAGTAGAATTAAAGGAGAATATTTGAAGCTCAGGATTGAAATGAGGGTTCTTTGGTGCTCTCTGAGCTTGGCTGTTTTCTTGTAGATATTTCATTACCCAAACCCGGGCGCTAGTCCATCATCACTAGCACTGATGATGTTACCTGGTTTGGATAATGAAACGTCTGCAAGAAAACAGCCAAGTTCAGAGAGCACCAAGAACCCCTCATTTCAACCCTGAGCTTCAAATATTCTCATTTATTAATTCTACTGGACAATAAAATACCCCATTCCCTGGTTCATACTTTGATATTTAAATAATTAAGAATAGGAACAAGGAGTATGGGGATGTTGAGGGTAGTGTCAGGGTCTTAACATACGCTGGATTCTCAGTTCAGACGTGGTATCAATTCTTGAAATTATTTTCAATATAAAGAAAAGTATTTTGATCAGTCAGCATATTAATGCAGCTTAGTGATAGTGCACTCAGTACATAGGCATCATATATCACTTCTAGCTACAAAAGTGTCAGTAATGGATCATACAGATGATTAATTGATCAAATTATGGGATACAGTTACAAAAAAAGTGTGTCAATAGCTATGTGGTTACAGAATGTTACCGCGCAGGTCCTGCAGCTCAAATTAACTAATTTCTGAAGAATGGACTCTCTTGGGTTACTTATCTGTGAGCAGCAATATGTTGCCACTATATAGAGTGGAAACAGAAACTTTTTCCCAGGGATCAGAAACTTTAGTTTTTGCCCCTGAAGGTTTACAAGTGTCCTGTGATATCAGTGGGAGGCTGATCTTTATCTTAGTTTTTTTGTGACAAGGTTCATTAAACTTACCTGTTTGAAGGGCTTATTTAAAACAAAGAACAAGAGTACCCCTGAGAAGGGTGATTTCCACCAAATTCAGCAGTACAATCTTAGTGGCTTCGGAAAATTCACAGAAACAGAGTTGGAGGGAATCACAGATTTCTCATTCTAGTTGTGGAAGTAATCAAAAGGAGATGAACCTTTTGTTAATCTAAACCAGGAGTGTCAAACTCGATTTCATTGAGGGCCGCATCAGGGTTGTGTTTGACCTCGGGGGGCTGGGATGGGTATGGCCAGGGTGGGCATGGCCAGCTTAATGTCACTCATGTTGGGGGTGCCTGTAGCCCAAGCGCTGTGCCAGGGAAAAGGGGCTCCCAAGCTCAGTTTGGCTGGGATGGCCTCCTGCAATCCTCTGCCAGTGAAAATGGAGCTCGCGAGAGCCACACAAGGCCCTCAATGAGCTCCATTTTTGCTGGCAGAGGCACCATGGGCTGGACCTTCACTATTTCCAAGGCAGCCTCATGGGCCAAATCTAAGCACCCCGGAGGCTGGATACGGCCCACAGGCCTTGAGTTTGACACCCCTGATCTAAACTGTTGATAACCTTCCTAATAGTTTCTTTTCTGGATATTCCTTGCCTAGATCATCCCATTCTATTTCTTTTGTATTTTGCTATTTCTATAGCATCTGTTAAATATTTGGTATAATTGGAAAAAAAGAAAAACAGTATCAACATTAGATTAAAGGTCACTTGTGTATTTCTTCCTTCACGCAGAGATAAGGTGCCCTACCACGTCTCATCAGCTGTTAACCAGCATGCCACTGTATACTTCCCCCCCTTTTATATTAATTTGTAGATATATGTAAAATAATGAATCCTACTTTTTCTGCTGCTCTTGGATCTGAGAAATCCCCAAAGGATTCTTTGGTCAAATGTATAGACCTCAAGTTATAGTGATCTGCAGTAGTGGATTCTAATTAATGAGATAGGAGATGCTTTCTAACACATAGACTGAAGCTTGGGTCATGTATGCCCATTCAACTGGGACTTTAAAGAGGTATAAAAAGTTTAATTGAATTCAACTGTCCTTTTTAATTGAATTCAACTGTCCTGTGTTTATTTTCAGCTGTATCAACTGAAGTCTAATATAGTATAGCTACTCATCAGAGTTATAAGGTAGTAGTGACTCAGTACGGAAATTATATTGGCCAAGGGAAAAGCACCAGTGAGAGGCAAAAAGCAGCTTGCAGAAATAATGCACTTTGTGATTAGAAATCAAATATTTTATTCTTTTGTTACCATTGAAATGACTTCTTTTTCTTAGCTCATTTTTCCTAGAGATGTAAAACATTTACATATATTTTAATGCCTGGAACTATTAAGGGTCAAACCCTATGTTACATTTCAATCTGAAAACAGATTTGCATATTTTTAATATTCCCCTGAATATCTATATCTTTGTACAGCAATTGTTCATTTGAATTTCAAGGAGGAAAAATAGTATTGCCGAGCTTTGTGTAGTCTCAGGGAAACTATTCATACTTCTGCCCTATATAGAGGGTAAATAGAGGATTTACCAGCCTGTTACTCAGAGTTTGTTTATTTGCTGTCAGCTTTGATTCGTTAGACTTTGGCTGCTGGTAGCTGTTTTGAAGAGAGCATCCAACTGAGAGCAACTGTAGCTCACAATATGCCATCACATTGCCTGCATAAAACCCTCAGGAAAAACCTTTTGTTTGGCTTTCAAATAAAATCCATTTGTAATAAAATCATAAGAGATATTTTTGGCCCTTGTTAATTTTAACTCTAGTTTTGTTGAAGAGTTCCAAGCCAAGTTCTTTATTTTTGGTTTCAAATAAATGCGTGTTAGATGGATGTAACCTAAAGCATATTTACTGCAAGATGAAGTGGATGCAACATTGACAACAAGGAAGAGGATGGAACATGTGCAACAAGGGTAGAAAACCAACTGTAGTGAGAAAAATGGCAATAAAAATAACATGCAAATTCAGATTAGTGCCTGAGTTGGGGAATAAACAGCCAAGGGAAAGGCATGAAGATTAGATCATCTCTGTTGTCAAATATTCTTTTTTTGCCCTAGAAATGTCTTTTATTGTAGAAGAAAGACGCTGGGGATCTGTGATAAATCTAGTATAGAAATCTTGCTGCACCGTGTATGACAGGGTCAAGCTTGAGATCTGTAAGATATTAATTATCTAGGCATGCAGTGATTAATATCTAATAATATCTAATTTGCATTGATATTTATTACACCTTTGTTGTTAATAGAGTGGAAATTTTATAACTGTTTATTTCCCTATATTTTCAGCATGGTAACCTATTACTAATTAATATTGTATATATTTCCCTGCCGCAGTTCTCGAATTGGCAACTTCTATCTGCCAGTGGGTATATATTTACAGCATCATCTTGGTTAGCAGGTTAAAAATAGGCAATTACTTTGCACTATACATATTTTAGAACTAAGGCTAGAACGGAAGGCACTGCATGCCTCTATTGCTGGATCTGTCTGTTTAACAGAACATACTATTCCCAAGATCTGTTCTGTCTTGTTTACTCGGCACTCTAACGGCCTAACCACATTCTTTATAAAAGATACAGTTACTCCTGCATGGTCCTTTTGTTGGGCATCTGTCTTCATTGCACTCTATTTGTAGCTGTTTTTTTTAGCATGGATTTGCAGGCCAACAAATGAGTAAGTAGTTCATGCAAAGAGCTGCAACGTGAAGCACCTGTTCCCATCTCTGTTTCTGTGTTGTGTTCCTGTTGTGATAGTAGTAATCATACTATGTTTTAAAATCTTTTAGCTTCAATATTAATGGTACTGAAGATCCTGCTTTTTGTTAATTCATGTTGCTGTCGTCTACCTGATCAATGCTATCCCCATCCTCCATTTGTTGTATACTGGCTTAGTTCCAGGAATTAATTTCTCTATTTGGGACTCCTGTTAAACAGAAATTGTCAAATGGTTTTGGATATCAAGTGTTTTGCCCAATTTAGCATCTTTTCTCCAAGATGCTTTCCATCTCATATCTGCTTATCAATATTGGCTCGGAATCCAGCATTAAAGAGGCCATATTTTCAAACAATTATGTATAATCAGCACTCTGGTTCTTAATTTTCCCCTTCTGTCAGAAAACCTTTTTATTTCAGATACATCCTGATAACAGTGATGCTGCAAAAGGAGTGCCTTTCTTGTGAATGGTGAAGCAGTCATGAATAGTACCTTTCACTGTTCTTATACATCACCACTAACTGTTGCCTTATTCCCAGGATGTTTGGGCTATTGTAGTCACTTATGCAGACAAAATCCACACATATAGATAACATCTACCGCAGGGAGGCTTTAGTACTAGAAATATATGTTTGTTGGTTTTCCTTTAAATATGTTTTAACAATTCCACTGTCACTCAGGTATCTCAGAGAAAGTTCACCTTTTACATTCATTAAAGATGAAAGAAAAAAATGGATATCACAGGCTATGCATTTTTACTTTGCTGTTTACTAAACATATGCTGCTAAACATCTACAGCTAGTGATTTGTGCCTGGTCTATGCTGATTCTCCTTACCTGATCCTGTACCTCAGAGCTCAGTTTTTTGTTCCTATGATGAGAAGTTTCAAAAAGTATCCATTCAACAGTTGCTGGATTGTTCAAATCATAGTAAAGCTGCAAGGTGAAACATGCAGTTCCAAGAAAGTTATGCATTCATATAGTCTGATGGAGGACTGTATCAAAGATATGACATGCCTTTGTAAAACTTTAATACAATCACAGTCTTCTATATGCGTCCAGTTCCACAGATAAGTTCAAGCCAATTTTCGCAAAGCTATTTCTTCATTATGTGTATTTAGGTTTCTGCCCTGTTTTGTGTAAAACTGTTGTTTGTTTCTCGCATGTGTTAGGCTACATACAACAAGTTGGTAATCATTATTTTATACAGACACAGAATTTATCCCCTTCCATTGTGCAGAGCTAGTATTATCCATGTACATATGTACATGTGCTCTCTTTAAGCTTATAATTGCAATTAGGGCTTTGGATGGGAAGTCAGGAGCTGGACTTCTTTGAGCCTGTTAACTGAGGATTGCATGTCTATAGAAACTATCTTTGCTGAGGTTCAATATGACTACAGAGTTGAACCACAAATAAGCCATATTTCCTCTGGTTAGTTTTGCCTTCTTAGCCATGAATTCCTCTGTGAAGGTATCTGAGGGTTTTCTCCTCTAAGGAATCCATCTTGGGATACTATCTTTACAAAATAAATCTGAAAGGTGTGGGAAAGATTGAATTTGCTTTCTTAATGTTTTCCAGGGATACTTAAGTAGCGTTGGACTCTTTATAGAGAGGTCTTTTTGATGGATCCATATGAATCTCCAATAGTTGTTGTCAAGAACCCCACTATAGCTATAGGTATAGATATGGATATAGATTGGATGTAGATATAGATATAATTAGATATAAATTAGATTCAGAGATCAACATTTCCTTCTCTTAGGCTAGTCTTTACAGTAGCATTCTTTATACAAGTACATTAGAGGTGAAATCTATCCAGTTCGCACCGGTTCACTGGAACTGGTGGGGAAAATTTTGATTGGTTTGGAGAACTGGCAAATATCACCTCTGGCTGGCCCCGCCCCTGCCTACCCGCTCACCGCTCACCCCGCCCCCTGCTCACAATGCCCTCCGCTCAACCAATCACTATTCATCTCGCCTCTCCACCCCAGCATAGGCTTAGCAGCCTCTATATGTTTACCAAGCAATTAAGTCACCACAGTGTCTCAGCTTGCCTTCCCACGAGGACGTGCCTGTGCCCCAACTGCTCCAGATCTGCCTGCCTGCCTGCCTGGGTAAGTAAGCCACTGCCGCCGCTTGCTTCCCTTCCCACCGGTGCTGCGTTCCCCCGCAGCCTAGCTAGCTGCGCCCCACCCCCCACGGTGCACGGAGCTTGCCTGCCTCTTGTTTCCCTTCCCACCGGCGCTGCATTCCCATGCGG
>JANHFL010003715.1:423970-435903 GCA_032468155.1 Oxyrhabdium leporinum | reverse complement strand
AATGCTTGGAGAATTGGGGGAAAGCGAGGGCATCTGGGGGGTGAAAGCTCCATGGCGTGGGGCTGCAATGGCGAAACGGGCAACGGAGCAGCCGGCGCAAGGGAAGGGGGTTTTTCCTTTTCCCCTGCTCCTTGTAGTTCCCTTGCGCCGGCCTCTCCTTTGCAGCGCAGCGGTCCACCCTGCTGAGCCCAATGGTGAGCTCCATGGCGCCTAAGCAGGGGCCAGGTCACCACCCTGCCTGTCCCCGGAGCTTGCTTGTCTCCGGCTGCTGCTGCGGTGGGGGGAGGGGGGAGAATTGTAAAGGAACCGGCTGCGGCCTGTCACTACTTTGCTGGCGCTAGAAGCCTCCAGCCGCCGTTCCCGACTCTGTTCTGGGAGGCAAAGAGGTGATGGCCGGAGGCCCTTCACTCCGGCAAAAAACGGCGCCAGAAGCCTCCAGCCGTCACCTCTTTGCTTTTTCCCCTGACTAACCTTCAGCATTGCCGTCTCTATAGCATCGGTTATGTGACTGGGTGTGGTGGCCAACTCAACGTCACTCACAGCAGGGTGCCACCGCCCCACCTTGCCATGAGTGACGTTGAGTTGGTCACGCCCATTTAGTCACATGACCCCCCATCAAGCCACGTCCATAGAACCGGTGGTGAAAAAAATTAGATTTCACCACTGAAGTACATGTATTTTGTTTGAAAGTGTCAGAGATAACAGCAAAATGCAGCACAATTTTTATCAAGGCAGGTGGTCACTTCTTATATCAACCAAGAAACCACTGTAACTATTTTGGTAGGAGTAAGGTCAGAAGGATTTAGTAGTGACTTAAAATAGGACAAGACCAATGTTTTCTGTACATATTGGGGGTAGCCTGTTTGCTTTTTTGTCATGGCATCATCTGCCTTCAAGGGCAACATATGCAAAAAAGCCTAATTTGGGAACTATGAAGATACCATACAGTAGTCTGGTGTGTGGGGATCAAACTCTCCCAATTTTCTTTACTGTCTGCAAAATTATATGGGGAAAGTCTTATTCCCTTTTATTACGTGCACTGTGAAAATAAGCTTCTTTGTCTTAAGTGATTTATTACAATATTTGAGTTTTGTTTTTGGCTTATATCAATGTATCACAATTAAAAAGGTATTATCCAGCTATTCTTGATAAGAAATAGGTAAAATCCTCCTATTAAATAATATCAAGAAAAATTCATAGATTTTTCCCTCCTTTTACATGTAGAGGTAGCATTGTGGACACTGAAATTAAAAAAAAAATAAAAAGTCTTGGATATTCCAGTTGTTCTTTTTAACAACTATTTTTTAACAACTGTTTTCCATTAAGAAGCAATAATTTCTTCTTAGTGCCATGTTTCTCTTTTCGTATTCCAGTATTATTTCAAATTGCAATTGGGAGTTGTGCAACATAATTAAATAAAAATTTCCTAAATTATCTCCAAATTATTAGAAAAAGAAAGTATGTCTTCACATTCCATCTTGCCTTAAAAACAAATGTTTTTTCTCTCTCACAGCTTAAAGTGTTATCAACTGAATCTAAAAATGATTAGCAAAGAAAAATCACACTTTGATCAAAGAAAAAGAGTAGTGGAAAACCTGATTTCTGGGATATATTCCTTCAGTAGATAGGAGCAAATTTCTTGGAAATTTATCAAAAGGCACTAATTATATTTCTGAATTTTGACATAACGCAAGTTGTACCATGTATAATCAATCCTTCATCAAAGAATCCACATTCAGTTTGATGATTATGCAGATGAAACTAAAAATTCCACCAGGCTCTGCAGCTCATCCTCAGCAGTAAACCAAAAACCACAATATCCAGGTTTAGCTGAGAAGAGTCCACTATCATGGAAGAATTTAGTAAATGTAGCTTTGTCTCTTGTCTAAGAATTATGCAGGTTACAGGTAGTAACAGCAGGATTGCATCATAGCTTGGCGTAGACTGTAATTTGGGAAATTCCCAGTTTTCAAACCTTTCAGTTGCGTCTTCATCAAATTAGTATCTCTTGCAGACATAGCGTGCGTCCTGTAATACAGGTAGATTAATTCTAGCCTTATTATAGTTTTGCTGCAGGAATTATCAAGAAAATTATGTGATACGTTGTGAATGCTAAGAAACAATATTAAGGGCCTATTCACCCAATGTTTTATCCTACTCTGTGAGTAACAGGTGGGTGAGACCATTTGTCCTATCGTTCCTCCAGGACTTCAGTCTATTGTATATTGCGAGGATGTCGAGCCTTTTCAAAATCCGTAGTGAATATAATGACGGTCTTCTAAACCTTTTAAAGAGATCATCTGAAATAGGTCAGCCAGAATAGTGAAATAACTAATAAGTTTTATTTTATTTATCACATTTATATAGTTGCCCCTCTTAAGAAGTCTAAGCAGCTGATAATTCTAGATAAAGCTTTTTTTTAAAAAAAAAAAGCCACAAAACAGACCAGTTTAAGAATAAGTGAACTGTACACACTGCTGCATTCTGGATCAACTGCAGGTCTTGAATGCTTGTCAAGAGCAGCCTTATATCTAGATTGCATTGTAGTAGTCTAACTGAGTAATAACTCATGAGTGATTGGAAGCAGAAGCAGAACCTTTCAAAACAAGAATAGAGGTATCGGGTGCAAAAGACCTTTTGACGGTTGCTTCCTTGAGCAGGAGCTATGAGTCCAAGAAGATCTTGAAGTTGTACACCAAATCTACCAAGGGAAGTGCTACCCAATTCAGAGTTAATGGTGGAAAAATTTTGGATCAGAGTTGGGGACTAAAATCACAGCCACTAGCTTTTATTATGGTTGAGATGACGTCTGTCTTTTCTGATCAAGACCCTCACAGAATCCAACTCAATAAAAGAACCTTGACGGCATCACATGGAAGGCTTGGAGCAAAGTTGTATAGATCTGGACAACTTTTGCCTGGTTTCCAACCTTCTTTTCCTGGTGAAGGTTGTTGAAAAGACTTATACCTTCAAAGAATGAAATGGATGATTTAAACCAGGAGTGTCAAACTGATGGCTTGTGGACTGGATGCATCAGGCGGGCCATGCCCACCTCAGCTCCACAAAAGCAAAAATGTCATGATATGTCATGTGACATCATGTGATACGATCGAGTTTCACACCCGTCATCTAAACCCTTTCTAATTGTTTCTTGGCTTATGAAAATAATGCCTGCTTGTCTGTCTGCCCTGATCTAGCTTTGATATCTCGTTAATTTTTGTAGTAGATTAAGCTTTTTGCACTCTTCCAGGATTTAAATATTCTGAATCCTGGCTTCAGGTTGCCAATTTTGCACTACCATCAGCGTGAAGCTATGGTGAAGCAAAGGATATCACCCATTACGTGAAATCAATAATAATGACAATGTCTGAAAAAGTATGTCTGAAGTAATTCCAAAGTCCTTTGCCCAGAAATCTTGGTATCATGGGCATTTTTGTCATATATCAAATTAATGAGCCATGAGGTTATCTTTGAGGGCTTTTCAGAACTTATTACATGCACTTACAGAGAAGAAACTTACAGTATGTAAAGCATGTTAAATAAAGAATAGTTTTTTGCCAGATTCAAACCAGTTTAGGTTTATACTCGTTTTCAAGATAAATGGACTAGTTTTTATTGAAAAAATAAAGAGGAAAATGATAAAATCTTTTCCAAATAATTTAATCCTTCATAGCTACTATTGAGTCTGACATGCTTCACTGAGGTAAGGTTTTAGCAAATCCACATAGGTCTGTCAACTAACATTCTCTTGTCTCTTCCCCCACACGCTATTGTTCAGTCAAAACAAATCGGCTGTAATTTATTGTATATCATGATACACTGTTCTTTCTGTTAAAGCCTCCAAAATCATGCCATAGACTGTACTCATCATAGTTGGTAGATTATAACAATTGTAAGTTTGTGATGAATACCAGGATCCAGGCTTAAACAAATAGTAATACAGGAGTTCCGATTTGCTGTCAGCTGTTCTCTTCCACAGATAGCAATAGCAATAGCATTTAGACTTACATACTACCCCATAGCACTTTACATCACTCTCTGGGTGGTTTACAGTGTAAGCTTTATTTTTAATATTGCTCCTAACAATCTGGGTCCTCATTTTACCGACCTCGGAAAGATGGAAGGTTGAGTCAACCTTGAGCCCCATTAAGATTGAACTACAGACTGTGGGCAGAGTTTGCCTGCAATACTGCATATTAACCACTGTGCCACCAGGGCTGCTTGCCTATCTAGATGGTGGCAACAGGTACTCATACTTTGCCGATCTCAAAAAACTGAAGAGTCAGACCTGTTTACTACTTCAATAGAAGACCACCAGGAAATCCTGGATCTGTAGAATTGGCTGGGAAGTTGGAAAAAAAAAGAAGCTGTTTCTGAAATGGCTGTGAACGCTTTGCAACTCATGCAGCTGCTTTAATGACTTTTTTAAAAGGTGCTCTATAAACATTTTTATCGATTGGAAACCTGAAAGGCCGCCGTATTTTTGCCAGGACCATTTTGACAAAAGTTGTTGGAGTTTATAAAGCCTTGCATAGTCATGGTTATAACTCAAAGTTTTGAAGAACTAGTTCAAAGGTATTCTTTACAAATAACAAAAAGAGATTATGTCTGGAAACTGATTAAGAATATCAAACATAGAGAAGCATAAAATTATCCACTAATTTGATGCTAATGAACTTAAAAACCCAAAAGGATTCTAGCTTTCATAATTATCATGCAATTGAAAATTAACCTTATCTGTAAAGGTCTTGTTTCTACATGTCAAAGAACTATATGTACCATTACCTGATCTTCTTGCTCGTTTTCCAAATCACTTTTAGGCATCAGCAACTTGTGCTATTCTAAGTGTTTCAGCTGAACTACAGCTCCCAGCATTATTTCCCATTGGCAGTGCTTCCTTAAATGCTTGGAGTCACAGATCAGCAGTAGTAGAAAGACTATACTGTTGTTTATCCCTGTCAAATTCTCTGACCATTTAAGTGTTCAAAAGAACACTTTGATTCTGTGAAATGGTTGGTTATATTATAGTAGTTCTAGTTCCCCCAAACAATCAAGTTGTGTCCTACATTTATGTCGCATGAAAAAGTTCTGTTTTTAATTGTCTCTCTGCAAATGAAGTGTTGAACTTTCTTTGAATTCTGTGCAATTTGTAAACCATTTACCTATGACATCTTTGTTCCAAACTTGGGACATTGCACAAATTTTCTGACAAGGCAGAAAACAAGAAGAGGAGAATTCTGATTGCATTTACTGAAAACCTTCCCTTAAAGTGCTTGAGCTTTTCCCCCCAGAAAATCTAAGTTGCAGCTGGTGTTTGGAACATCTTTATGACCCTAACCTTGACAGTAAAACACTGCATGTTTTGTGTGGTCATATTCTTTTTAAACTTTATAATGGCACAACTCCTCTATTTCATTACAGTTATTACATTAGTCTGTTATTTCACTTTACATTCAATAGTCTCTTGAATATATCCATGAGATGTAGGTAGGATGTATTTTGGCAAGCTTACTACATTTACTTATGAATGCAAGATTCATTTTTTATTCTACGACAGCGTTCCGTCCCCCTGTCTCCGTCCCCCCCCCAAATGCTATCTTCAGTTCAGGGACCAGTTCAAACTTAATAATTACATCTGAACCATAAAATGATCATTTCTCTTATTATAGTTGAAAAATTAGTTTCAAAAACCTCTAGGATCATCATTAAGTACTTTATAATATCAGGAAATAATGTATACTCTAAAATGTTTATTGGGTTATTTGTGTCAGTATTTAAACCGAGTGCTTCTTATTACTATTTTTAAACAAAAATCTATTTGTATTTTTATTAATAAAAACTAAGCTCCCAATTTAAATCTTATGGAAAACTATAGAAAAGGTGGAAAATAATGTGATAATCAGAAAATGAGTATTTTCCTGTTTAGGAAGATATATATACAGCTATTTATACATTTAATAAATACTTGAATCTATACATGTAATAAATAGCTGTTGTAGTCTTTCACCAGAAAATTACCCAACAAAAATTTCAGTGTCTGTTATTTCCTGTGTAATAGGTTGGGGTGATTATGTCCTACAGTGAGTTTTATGGCTTAGTGTGTACTAGAACGCTGCTGTCTTCCTGATCCTAGCCCAAAATCTTAACCACTTACACTATACTAGCTTGCTTATTTATTTGTAACTATTTAAATCACACTTTCATTGTTAAAAACCAAATGCCAGACAGGGGAATTCCAAGAATCATTGCATGTTGTTTATTCAGCTAGCAAAAGAGCGATAAACTGTGAATGTTGTAATGAAACTGACAGGCCCTTTCCCACAGGGATAACTAGTAGCTGCTTAAGATTTGGGAATTTCATCTGACATACATGTTAGTCATTGTTTAATGATATATTCATAATTGTGTTTAGAGAAAAAAATTTCTCTGCATCTTTTAATATCTCACATGTAGGTATGTGTCATACCAAGCTAATTAAGAACTAATACTTGGAATTGAGTAAATGAGGCCAAGGGACTAGATTATAGCATACTGGGAAAGAAATGTACAGTAAAATCTTTAAAAATGGCTAGCTTAGCCTATTATGACCATTGGTAAAGTTCCATGGAGAGGGTCACACAAACCCATAATTTGTTTTATATTGGCTTATTGAATAAACCACAGTTTGCTGTGTTCACCACAGTATGTCATGCTGAAGTTGAATAAACCCAATTATAGTGTAGCATATATGAACCAGACTACTTTTTTTTATTTTATCTGAAGGAAAAATTCTAAACGTCAGAAAAAAAGAGCAAAATAATATGCAAACTTCTGAGAACAGATCTTCCCAGTATCTTTTAAGGAATCTGTTTTTGTCTATATGTATGTGATAGGCAAAAAGAAAAAAGAAAGTCAAATCATCAGAAAGATCATCTCCAGCCTAAGGGAAGTGGAAATAACTTACAAGTGCCAAATTTGTTGGTGTTGATTTGTTGCTGGTGTCAATGTTCAGAAATATACACCGAGAGATCATTTGGCATTTCTTTAATGATGTAACAGCCAATATCAAATATTAGTAATGCTGCCATAATACTGAAATCTGAAATTGCTGGAATGGACTAGCTAGAAGATTTCTGTTTTATTCCTCTTTGAATCTCATTCACAGATAGAAGTGACATGATCATTTTAACTAATTTAATTTTTGGTTTATATATTCCTGCTAGAATAAAGATCTGGAAATTGCAAAACTTAACCTTAAATTTAATTATCTTATACCCAGTGAATCGGCATGATTCAATGTTTCAAAATGCTAATCTACTCAAGGGCCAACCTCGACACTGAATTTAGATATATCTGGTGGTATCTAAGAAGTCACTGTTCTTGTGAAACCGGAGGACTATATTCATATTTTATAATTAGCCAGTAATTTGAAATTACCCAGTAACCAAAAGGTTTAATTACAACAGTAGGAGACTGTGGTTTTATGAATTTGGAGAAGTGCTGTGAGTGGGAACTGGTGCTGTAAAGTATTTTTTAAAGAAACAATAATACAACCTTTCACAAACTATACACAAAGATAGGAGGATTTTTATTTTTCTGTGTATGATATGCTTACAAAGGATCAATCTAATTCCTGAGAAGAATGATGAGATACTCATCAATATATGTGTGGTATAAATAATATAAAGTAGCTGTATTCATCTTCTTTGCTTGTCAAATCTGCCTTTAATGGACTGTATGGATCATGTCTCTATAATAAATGATACCGGTAGCAACCTCAGGTTCGATTGTAGTGTGCTTAACTACTCTACTGTACAGTACTCGGTTATTGTATTATACTGAATGATAGAATTAAATTGTAAAAGCTACATTGAAAATTAAGAGCTAGTTTATGCATTTTTCAAACAATTACCCATAACTTCAATAGATATAATTTAGAAAAAGGGTAATTGTTCAATTTTTAAAGTGGCATTTAGGGGTCTGTGTTGTGCAGATTGTACTATTGTACTATTCTATCTGTGGTGGACTAACCAGTTTAACCATCAACAGTGCAAACTCATGAACCTGAACAATTCTTCAGATTCCTAAGTGCCAGTTTAAGCATTTTGGATAAATAAGCTTGCTGACAATGAGTTGGCTATGATAAATGAAATCTTTAAGTGCTACCTCTAGAAAACAACTACACTGTTTTACAATCCTGTTTAGAAATATTTGACAGATAAACCATGAAGAAAGTTTGTTCTTTTTACATTGTCATTTCCCCTCTGTTTAACTGTATCTCTTCTAGGAAAGAATAAACCCTCATGTAGCTAGTTTTTAATATCTTTGACAATTCTCAAATGTTCCTTTAGGTGCTCAAAAAATATCTGGTAGCACTTTTTCCGGCTGACAAGTTTTATTAAAGGCACACGCTTTGGTAAACTGCGGTTCACTTCATCAGATGAGCAAAGCATGTCTTTTAATACATATTTTCAGCTAGAAAAGGTGTTACCAGATTCCTCCTGATCTTTGACTGCCGTAGACTAACACGGTGACTGGAAGTGACATTATCTCTCACATTTCTGAGGTGATGTTACAGGAAACCATGCTGAAGTGACACCTTATTTTTTGTGACTTGTGTTTAGGTGTGGTGAATTGTTTGCTGAGTGCCACACCTCACTCTTTAAAGTATGTTGCTTACGTCAGTGAGTTAAAAGGTAGATTAAATTTCCAAACTCAAAGCTGGAGGTGAGATTTGAACACTCCCTTGATAATTCTTGGATGTTAACTTTTTTATAATAATTTTGGATTGCAGGTGGATCCATGTCAGAGTTTCAGAGCCCGTGGGAATTATATCAACAGAGTATTCCAGATGATCTGGATGTTGGTAAAGTACCTCACTTTTTTGCAAAAATGTTCCTGTGAAGTAAAATAAGATACTATTTCTGCCAGAGAGGAAAAAATATTATGTATTTGAAAGTATGATGCCATTCTGAAAAGCCTGCTCTTTGATCCTGTTTGATGTATTTTCTTGGTATTGGAATTTGAGGTTGATATAGGGCTGATTTTGAATGAAATATGATTGTCTTTCAGCTATGGCCAACTTTTTTTTAAAGTACAAGGGTGCCAACTTTTAAATTACTTGTGCTCATGTGAGTAAAAAAAATAGAGTTCTGGATTAGGAAAAGCAATTTCCGATCTCACCTCTGTTATAAGCCCACCAAGCAATCTTAAGGTGAACATCCCTTATTTTATGATGTGAGTCTTTCACTTGCAAAATGAAAACAATGGATGATTCTCTGCTTCCTTGATCTGTTATCTTCTTATAATAGCAAAAAAAGTTTTATGCACACTTCTTTCTATTATAAAATACTAAGGAAGCAGCATTGCTACATATGTCCATATACTGGATATTGTTAGCTTTATTTTTTCTCTTTTACTTCATGACATTTACAGTGGAACCCAAAGTTTTAATGTTAGAGTGTGTCTACTGATAGAATGCAACCATGGAAATGGGAGAAGTTGAGAGGTTGATGGAGAAGGATTGTGAAGCCTAGCTTCATCCACAGAAAATGCTTATTGATCATTTCTCTTTGACTCAGTGAATGTCCCCCTCTGATGTGATAAAGAAGACAGTCTTTCACCTAAGGAGAGAAAACCCACAACTATGATGGTTTTTCCTCCACACAAAGGATTATTTTCAGCAGAGGATTCCTTATTACTCACAATGTAGGATCATGGATTTTCGAGAGTCCTGATTTGTACCAAAGATTTTCCATGAAAACAGAAAGCTATTATTTGCAGAGTCATTCTGCACGTGGAGAGCAGTGGTAGAGAGGGTGGAGCTAACCTCCTTTCTAATAAGATCCTATATGTTCCTGAAGGTTTCAGCAGTAATGCAATGGTTACAGCATATGCAGTAAAGTGGTTGCTTTCAGCTCTCCTGATTTGGAATTCTCTAGTCCCAACAGATTGCTGGTATGTCAGGCTAACAAAGATAACCCGAGCTCTTGAGCTAGAATAAGCTGTCAAACATGGGTGTCCGGCCTTTTGGCTGCTGTGGGCCACATTGAATGAAGAAGAATTGTCTTGGGCCACATATAAAATACATAAAATAGTCGATATAAATCACATTAAAATGTTTACAATGTGGGGCACATTATTAGCCGTCCAGGGCTGCATGCTATAAGCCTTGCTATACAGAAAAAAATGTTGAATAGTGATCCTAGCATAGCACTAATGCCTAGTGTATTGAAACCATGAACATTGGGCTTGCTGATATCAGCTGAAATGATTATTTGTATTAAATTAATAAACTTTTTCCAGTGTTGTAGAGAATCAGTTATTCTTAATTTGACTAATAGTCTTCCATGGCTGTGTTCAAGTTCTTTACAAACATATTGAACCACTTGTCCTCTCATTCTTTGTGTATATTCTTTTCATAGATATTATTCACTGCTCTATAGATACAGTTTCGATGTTAAGAAAAATTCAATGAAGCCTGAGTTACTAAAAATATTAAATATTAACAGCATCTTACAACACTTCAGGGGAAGGTAGCTGAGAGGGTGATTGCATAGCAGCTTCAGAGGACCTTGAATGAACCTGGGTTTGGTGAGAAACAGCATTGATCATGCTTTTAGATGATCTCTGGTGAGAGCAGGATGGAGGTTGTGCACCCGTCCTTGCCTGACTTGACTTCTCTGCAGCTTTCAATACCATCAACTATGGTATCTTTCCAGATGAGATTGGGGATGGGCACCACTGTTTTGTACTAGTTCACTTCCTTTCTCCAAGGTTCATTCCAGTCAATGATGATTGGAGGGGCGGGGGATTCTGCCCTGGCCCCTATTGCTTGGGGTGCCACAGGTTTCAGTGCTCTCTCTGCTCCTATTCAACCTATACATGAGGCCACTGGGCGAGCTCATCCATTGCCACGGGGTGAGGTATTATCAATAAGCTGATGATACCCAATTATACGTCTCTACCCCTGGTGAATTAAGTGATGCTGTGGACATCTTATCTCAGTGTCTGAAATCTGTGAGGATCTGGATGGGAAACCACAGGCTTCAGCCAAACCCTAGCAAAGGTCTCATCTCTCAGGAAGCTACACTTTGGAGTTCAAGGAAGCAGCCTTCTCTGCCATGGTGCCCACCTTATGGAACATTCGTCTGTCCTCAAAGTGAGGCCAGCTCAGTCCCTCCTTATTTTCAGGAAATTCCTCAGGATCTCGCTTTATCATTAGGCTTGGAGGTCTCGGAGGACCTGTGAGATCTTCCTGATCAAATCGTGTGTGTGTGTTTCTGTGTTTATATGTATGTTTGTGTGTGTATGTAATTTTCTTAATATGATTATGTTTAACATGTTTATTGTTTTATACCTTTTTTTGCTGTATGCCGCCCACAGTCACTTCTTGTGTGATGATGGCCATATAAATTTGATAACTAAATAAATAAAGCTAACTTCTCCATCCTAAGTTATAAACTAAGATTTCAGTTGATAATAATGGTTTCCAGAGAGTTAACTTTGGTGGGAGCTGTTCTGGTACATGAGAAAATATTTCTGACTCTTCAACTTTCTAAGTGTTTTATAGCCAGACCAAAGGACATTTAAGCTTAAATGCTTATCTTTCATTTAGTAAAATAAGAGATTTTAAATAGTGACATTACTCTCTTAAATCATTTTTATCCAGTTAATAAACTAATGTTCCAAATGACAGTTCTACTTTTGTGCTGAATATAATAATGTAGGCAGTAGTAGAAGCAAATTTCCAGAGGATCCCCTTCTTGATCTTTCTGTGAGCAAAGCATTATGAGATTTTCATTCATGAAAAGCAACGTGACATACATTAATTGCTTGTCTGAATGTCATTTCTGGTATACATGAGATTTTAATGGATAAAGCGACCCATGGCATTGGACCAGGATACCTGCAGGACCGCATCGTGTCTACTCCCCCCCGACGTCCCGTGCGGT
>JANHFL010003715.1:384413-413148 GCA_032468155.1 Oxyrhabdium leporinum | reverse complement strand
CTGGAGGGGAGGATGGGAAGGGGGTGGGGGTTAAAAATGAAAATGTATAAAACTTTTTTTCAATAAAAAAAAACCCCACTTCATTCTGTATTAATTAATGACATGTTTGAAATCTTAAATGTTGTGATTGATGTTTTCCAACCTTTTTTTAATTTATGTTTATGTTTTGTGAACCGGTGCATCCTCCAAGGTACTTAAAATTGCATTCTGAATCCGTTTCATGTGTCTGAGAAAGCAAGTTAATTGAAAGCTTATAAGAAAAACTATATTTTCACAAGTCATGGTTGTGATTTGAGGTGGTTGTATATATTGCCATCTTCCGTTGAATTCTGATCTAAATGGTTTTCTACATTTAAAGATGGCTGTTTTAGGCATCCGAACTAGGGTTAATATGTTCCTGTTTATTGTACAGGCTATTTCTCTTTGACAAGAAACTGCTTTTCTGCATGTAGTCCATAAAATATTAAATGATTGTTGGGGGGAGAAACTGTGAAGACAGGCAAATTGTTAGTCTTCAAGTATAATAACAGAGCACATTTTAAAAATACCCATATTTCTTAGAAACAGAAAAGTAGTCATGTTTGAGCTGTCTCTCCTATGCTTGGTGGTAAGCTATGCGTATTGCCTTTTAAGGGACAGCTCATTTTACACGCCAATCTTCCATACGATTTATTTTCAGAGCAATATCTGTGCAGAAACTATAAATTAAGTCCTACCCTATCAAGGAGTAAGCCAATTTGATGCATTTTCTGTTTATTTTTTTTCAGGAGGAGCATGAAAAGAAAAGCGATGTTCACATGTCCATTCAATGGTGACTGTAAAATTACCAAAGATAACCGGAGACACTGCCAGGCTTGCCGGCTGAAGTGTTGCATTGACATAGGCATGATGAAAGAATGTGAGTAAATGTGCTCCCTTCTCTTCTTTGCACAGGAGATTTGGGAAGAGTTAGTAGTTTGGGCATCTTTCTTTAAAAATATGAAAATTCCAGATTCAGGTTTCCAGGCACTTGTTCACTCAATCTGTCAGCCTGTGTCTCTTTCTCTCATTTAATAGATATGCCTCACACTCTCCTGCTAATGTAGATAAAATATCCCCACCGATTTTCTTTATAGAGATTATTATGCAGTTATCAAAAAAATTGACGAATACCACATAAGCCAAGAGTCAACAATACGGCACCAATGGGAACCATCACGCACTTGGCATTATTGGCATACAAAATTATGGCTATTACCTGAAATCTTATAAAATTTGGAGTAATAAATGTCAAACATCATAGGATTTTAGGTGAGAACATCACCAATCTTGTAAGCTTGGTGCAATTTCATTTCCCCCCCACCCCTAACATTGGTATCCATATCAGGAACTTCCTGCAGTATTTGTTGAGACTATCAATAGTCAGTGAGACTCAGGTTGCATATTCTAGTCCTACAGGGAAATGTGTTTTTGTAGCAGTACTGATTTCAAAGCCACACGTGCCTGCTTAACTTTTTAGCTTCGTGGTTAAGGTTTTAGTTCAGGAGAAAAAACAAGTTTTATTTAGTTTCACGATTATGATTAGCTGAGGAGAGAGAAAAATCAGTTTTATTCAGATGGAAGGGCTGTAATGAACCAGATAGATACAGATTAATAGAGTTGGGACCTTATAAGTCATCTAGTCCAACCCCCTGCCCAAGCAGACACTTCTATTCATTTGTAGTACTTTCAGATACTTTGAGTATGATGACATTGGACCTTTTACCGCAAATGGGGAATGTCATGGGAATGCATCTTAATAAAGATGCCCAAACTATTCCTGCTGTATTAGAAGCATTCCACTTTGTAGGAAATTCATTTGTGAGTACATTATTCTTCGTCTGGCAGTTAAGGCACCAGGCTAGAAATCAGTAGATTGTGAGTTCTAGTCCTGCCTTAGGTGTGAAAGCTGACTGGGTGATGTTTGTCCAGTCACGCTCTCCCTAGTCCATGACATCAGATCACTCAGTTCTGGTTGCATCCAATGGATCTGAAAAAGGTGGATCCCACACTTGCCGAAAAATGCTAGGAAGAAAAAAAAATGAGCTCAAAGCTACCATGTAATATTTTAGCTCTTAAAAACATTTGAAGGAGATGTGAGATATTACATACAGTTTGCTATGTTTCTGTAATGTTTAAAGGCAGTATATGGTGTGAGGCCGGCGTCGAAGCAAAAATGATAGAAAGAATACTACTGTGCACTGGTTAGCACAGCTTCTGCTTTATGCATTGACTGAAGCGCCCAAGCATTCTTCAGAAGTAGCCTGACAAAGCACGTTGCTCTGTTACAGGTTGACTTAAATTCATGTAGCCTCTTGCCAGGTTTGAACAAGTGTGTTTCCATTTATCTGTTCTTTACCAGCAACCTGGAAATCAAGGGACAACACTGGGTTATGGAGCAAGGGTAAACTGTAAATCTATTACTGTACTTTAGGGGAAGAATACAATGCCTTCCACACACAAATACCAGAAATAGGAAAAATTGAAGAAAATAATCTTCATCTTATCCATATTATTTGATGCAGCACTTCATCAAATATAGATGGAATTCAGAGGTATCTATTGGTTTTTTCTTATTAGGTGATAATAAAAAAAAATCAAGCATCATTAATTTACTCATGGCACTTTACTCCAAAACTCTAGATCGGGGCTTCCTATATGGTTTACCATCATGCCTCCCTTTAGTGTAATTTCAACGTATACACCTCTCTTAAAAATACAAACACCAAAATTAACATAAACGAACAATGAAAACAATACAATGAAATTTTGAGAAAGGTGGATTTATTGTGCCAATGTATAAGTATAAGGTTCTTCACACCTCCCCTGGATTCTGTCTGCCACACCCTGCGAGAGGTAGTTTGGGAAACCCCACTCTAGATAATATCTGCCACCATTTGTTGTGCATATTAAACAACGAAAGGGAAATAATATACTGGGACATTCTTGGATAATGCAACAGTGAGTGCTTTCCTAATATAACAATGACATAAGCAGGAATAAAATTAGTGCAATATATTACTGCAAAACACCTGCCCGACCAGACAGTTCTGAAGAATGCCATAATCAGCAGAAGTTGCTAAAATATCCAAGAGAATTAATATGGCTTTGCTCCATCCATTTCCAACTTATGGTCATTTACCAAGAATGCTCTAAAGTATTTGAAGTCCCATATCCCACTGAACTTTTGACCGAAATATGTCCAGACAAAAATATCCTTTGGTTTTTAGAGTTGCTAAAGTTCTGGAATTTGTTACAGAAGGTGGTACTTCCTTCCCCGAGTCTTTCTGTGATGTTTTTGGTTTACGGTTTGCCACAAAGTTCCTTCTTCTCTGACTTCCTTTTTATGAAACGTCTCAGTCAGAATTATCTGAAGAATTGATTTGAAACATTGCCAAGATGTGGACATTCATTGACTCTGTCTCTCACAGACATTATGCATCTGCTTATTTTATTAGATTTTTTATGCTGCCTTTGTTACTTCATAAGTAACTCAAGGCAGAGAATGCACATAATATTTCTTCCTCCTCCTATTTCCTCACAACTACAACTCTGTCAGGTGAGTTAGGCTGATAGAGAGAGACTGACCCAAAGTCACCAACCAGCTTTTGTGCCTAAGGCAGGACTACAACTTACAGTCTCCTTGTTCTAGGCCAGCACCTTATCCACTACACCAAACTGGCTTATTTCCTACAGTGATTCTTCTGTTACCTCATACTGGTACAATAAGGCTTCTTCTCTATATGCATTGAAAACTGTCCATTTTATCAGTTGCTTTGTCCTACACTGGTTGATTGGACAACTGAATGGAAATTATTTTACCTGCAACTGGTCTTAGATTTTACTACTGACTTGTTTTCTTTTTGGTGTTGTAATTTTTTTAAAAAATATCTGGGCTATTAATGTGTTTTGGATTATTTAAATCCATTTTGGGATGATTTTTGTCTCTAAAATATTTTTTAAATGAATAAAATATATAGTTATAGACCATTGCCTTCTTCACATCATAGTATTTATCAAATTCCATGACTTTCATATAGGAACAGAAAAAAAATCACATTCAATCTCTTGAATAAACTGGTTTTTATCCACATGTGTTAAAGGTGGACTAAAGCAGGACCTTAGTGTCACAGGACTCACTACTTTGCAAAAGAGACAGAGGTTTTTTTTAAGCCTCATTTGTAGAAAGTAGGAGAACCCTAGCTGGAATTTAGATTTCCTTTTCAAAAGCAAAAGTTTGGAAAGGTTATATATATATACAAGTCCTCTCGTCCCTTTGTATGCCAAGTTGCAAATTAGGTGATAAATGTTTCCCGGAGGGGAAGAGAAGGGGTGTTCTAGCAATGCGCCAGTTGATACTAGGGTGTCTTAGGTTTTTGTTTTTAAGAAGGAAAAGCATAAAATGATCTTATTCTACTTATCGTACCTCTAGAATTCCTGTTGTAATTCTACATTCATCCCCTTTCTCTTAAGCATTATATGAAATGGTATATGGATATGTTAGAAGCAAGAATGGTTTGCAAGGTTATAAATGTATGGAATGATATAGTGAATGGAGTTAGTCTAAACTAACACGAAGTGTATGAATGTATACATCTTTTTTCAATTATTTCTCATCAATGATGTCTTTCCTTCCTTGACATGTGGGCAAAACATTCAGCTTAATCTGTCTCTTTGCCTTCATTGAATCTTTCTTCTCTTTGAAGAAATGACTGAAACACTTTTCTCCAAGTTCATTACTACTTGATTGTATATGTCATAACAAGGTTCAAAAGAAATACATTGTCCATTCTCTTTGATAACAAAACACTTTCTTGGGTTTATATTGACAGACTATTCATGGGTTTCCCCCCTATGACTAATGCAAAAGAACCTGTTTCCAAGAAATAAATTCATGGCATGAAGTAATCTGCTGACTTTGTGAGTGAGATGTATATGAAAAAAGACATTGTGGTTATTGTTTGAAAGGTGTAGCAACACTCTCAGAAATGTATTTCTTAGTCGCTTGACTACAGTGTCATAGAAAAAAATTCAGGCAATAATAACCCATCCTTGAAGGACTAAAGTACTACTTTTGATCCAAAAATGAAACCCGTGTCACGTTTCAAAAAGATACAAAAGAAATTAAAATAGTTAAGTGATACCTGTGGTGATTTGTAAACAGATGAGTAGCAGCAGTTGTCATTTATCTGTTCAAAATAATCCATGCTACAGGTAAGCCTCAACTTACAACCATTCATTTAGTGGCCTTTTGAAGTTACAACTTCGGAAAAGTGACTTGTGGTCATTTTTCATCCTTAACAGCCATTACACGTCCCCATGGTCACATGATCGAAATGTCACCTGGTTCATATTTATGACGGTCACAGTGTCCCGGGGTCAGGTGATCACCTTTTGCAACCTTCTGATGAGCAAAGTCAATCGGGAAGCCAGATTCATTTAGCACCCTTGCTACTAATTTAATATCTGCAGTGATTCATTTAACAACTGTGGCAAGAAAAGTTGCGAAATAGGACAAAACTCACTTAAGAGCAAAAATGTTAGGTTCAGTTGTGGTTGTAAGTCAAGGATTACCTGTATCTCCCTTATTTTGCTCTCCCTGTGCTTCGTTGTCTGTTTGATCAGCCTAGCAAAATGGAGCAGATAAAGTATGGAGAACCATTTACAGTACTTGGTAAATTTACAGTACTTGGTAAATTCCATAGACTCATAGTTGGGGGGAAATGGCATCTCTGTTGAGATGAAAAGCAAGAAGGCAACAGACAGCAATGAAGTTTTCATCTAGAATCCTGAACTGCTTTTTTTCTACATGCCCACTGGGCAAAACCTGTGCTCCTTCTAGTAGAATTTTTCCACTTTATACGTGTTTGTATCTGTGCTAAAAGCGAGTTAAAGTTCAAGCTCCGTTGGCATTTCAGACATGTTTTAAGGCTACCAGGGCTTAAAAGAACATTACGTTTAAAGGCTATAGGATATCAACATAGCTGCACTGGGAAGCATGCTTGAAGACTAAATTCTGTTCAATTGCTTCCTGTTCACTGTGTTAACATTAAATCTGTTTCCACAGAGAAACAATTGCCCGTTTGAGAAACAACGTTTGTTCCGATTACTTCCAAATCTACAAATCGGATGATTATTTTCCTGTAACAGTGTTTTCCCCCACTCTTAATTATCTTGCGGTGATCATTAGACAGGCAGCATTTAAATGGAGTTGATGATTTCATGTTATAGAGATACTTTTGCATAACCGATTAAAGCCCCAGGAGTTTTAAGGACTTTGATTTTTCTGCAATATGAGCAAAGGGCATTTTCTGGGAAAGGGTATCCACTATGAATTAGGGAGGCCCAGTACCAGCATGGAGGCGGATGTTTTCTACAGTACAGTGGTCATGTATAGTGTAGCAGCCAACTTGTAAATGATCCTTTTAGTGAAATAGTTACTTGATAAAGGAAACCTTAACAGGCTGTAGCTAAAAATAGCCCTTCCATGCTGACCTCTGGCCAAGTGAATGAGAACAGAACGTGCTTCGAAGACCTGTAGGCCAAATTACTAAAAAGGTTGTGATCTCTGTACAGGACTTCTACAGCACTAGCTGTTTTTCTTTTTTCCTGGAAACAAGTGTTGTGATTCATTTAAAAAAATAAAAATAGAATGGCCTTGCCACCTTTCCATCGGTTGGATGGTCCTGTAGCTTTTGAGATGCTATTGCCAGCTACTGGGTTTGTAGTACAGATAGTGCTCTACCTCTGACCGTTACGGTTACAATAGCATGCCCTAATAGCCGTTAAGCCTTGCTTAACAATCTGCATCCTCTGCTCTCCCTGATGCGGTCATTAAGCGGAGCATGGGTGCCTCAGATGGGAAAGAACCTGGGAGACATAGCGAAGACCCGGGCCTGCCTGCCCTGGGTCTCCTAAAGCCTCACCCATCCCCAGAGACACACCATGCTCCATTTTCCACACCTCAGAGTCCCTACAACGCTTGGGCTTTTTTCCCCTCCCCCCCCCAAAAAAAAAATCAGGTTCCTGCAGCGCTTGGACTTCCTCCACACCCCTTTTATTACACACTGATTTTTTGAAGATCTCTAGAGTTCCAGGCCTCACGTTGGGGAAAGAAGGCAAGCCACATCAACCGCTCACTGTTCCTGGGCTGTGGGGGGCCACCATGAAGAACCAGATGCTATTTCAGCATGGCCACAAGGAATTGTGGTCGTTTGGAAAATGGCAGCTGTTTCTGGGATTGCCTACGTGGTCCAGCAATAAAGCAGCTTGCTAAGCTTCCGTAACCCAAACTCCAGAGATCTTCGAAAGTTAAGTGACCACAGAATGCCGCAACCAGTTGTAAATGCAAGCCAGTTGCCAATTGCCTGAATTGCAATCAGGTGAAGGTGGGAGGCATTAGATCTCCTTCCTACTGATAGCCTCAGAAGTTAATCCTAAAAATTGGAAGTTCTTCTGAAGAAGAACTGATCATGTCATAACATAATACAAGTGAAATAGAAGGTGACAAAATAGCAACAAATGTACATTCTGCAGAGTATCTTTGTTTTTATTTTTGTTGCAATAATTCTTGCGATAACCCTTACCTTCTTTATCATACATACAGTACCTGCACAGCTTTGCATGACTGGAAACTCAATTTTTCTGAAGGTAGCTTGTATAAATTATTGTAGAACATTCAGTATGGTGAATAACCATATGACTGTGACAAATCTCATGACTGTTACTGATTACTAGACTTATCTGATTTAAATCAAGACCATTGTATCTTCACAAAATAGATATAGCTCTTGGTGGTTTCTGAGAAAGTGCAGTAAGTATCTGAACAGCTAGCAATTGAGTATAAAATGAGTAATTCATTAGATTTGTATTTTCATTTAGAGCTCAGTGTGGCATATATAGTACTTTCTTCCCCCAAAAAACTACCCTGTGGAGAGAGTTGGGCTGCAAGAGAGTGACTGGCCCAAAGTCACCCAGGAAGCTTCTGTAGCAGAAGGTGAATTAGAAACTGGGTCTCTCCCCAGTGCCAGTCCAGTACTGAAACTACTACAACCCATCAATTCTTGTTTAATTCCATACTTCTGCTGGCTTTCAAGCTTATTTTATTAACATTTCTTAAATTATACACCAAGAGGAGAAACAGTTACTTTTTTAGGATTCTGATATCTCTCTTAGAGCAGATTTAGAGCAGTGGTTAAGGCGCCAGGATGCAAACAAGAAGACTATGAATTCTAGTTCTGGGCCAGTCTCTCACTCTTAGCCCTAAAAAGCAGTCAAGGGCAAACCACTTCTGAAAATCTTGCTTAAAAAAACCTGCAGGGACTAGTTCAGGCAGTCACCAAGAATCAAAAACTCTCTTGAAGGCTAAAAAAAACCAACCCCTGTCATTGCAACATACTTCTTCAAATGTGGCCAAAGGCAGTTTCCATTAATGCTTCTGTACAGGGTAAGAATATGGTCTAAGTGCATTGTTTTGCTCTTTGTGTGTTTTATGATGGGAAAAGCTATTCCATTTTTTTTCATATACCAGAAAGTCCCACTGAAAGCAGGGGGTTTAAGTCTGTGGTGCCACTAGTGCTATGAAGTTTAAAAAGTTGGGCCTCTGCCACTCTGTCTACTGTTAAGCCAAAAAAGCTACTTCATTCACCAAGTAGAGTCTTCTATTGTAAAAGAGTGAAATCACATTCAAGTTATTTCTTCTGCTCCCTGGGATAAAGGGGAGTTGACCAGAGTTGCTTCTGCTCTATTCAGCACATTTGTGTGAATTACCAAAGGAGCCCCTGGAATGGAGGATGTAGGAAACTCATGCCCTGTGTCGCCTGCTTTGCTCAGTGACCAAGCCATCCTCTTGGAGGGAGAGTGAGGACAAGCTGGCCATACTTCTTAGCCAAGCTGCCCAAGTACCATTCCTTCAGCTGGTGGATCGCTCACCGTTGCTTTGCCTAGAAAGGAAAACACTATGCTACATCCCTGGGATTACCACTTCTGGGACTCTTGTAAGATTCTGTTGCCATCTTGGTCCAAGTCACTTCTCAGCAGTTAGCATTTAGATCTGGAGGAAGGGAAAATGAAGCTCAAAAATATGAGGCTTTGCCCTGATTCTCCATCACTGTAGTGGTTGGTGGATGTTTTCCTACAGTTTTGGAGTTGGGTGGCAGCACAGCCAGTGCGTTAAACCAATTGTTTTGTTTAACATGCCCTGGAGGTGTTTAATCAGGACAGTATCATTCAGCAGTGAGTAGGAACAGAGACAGTGTGGGATTCGTAATGGGGACAATACATTCACGCCACTGTGGTGTTTCTGCTGACTCAAGAACGGGTGGGGAATCTTTCACTCAGCAGTGGGGAAGGGCCCTTAGACAGGATATTACAATAAGAGAAGAAGCATCTGAAAAAAAACAACCCAATAAGTTTCATCGGATTTCAGAGTAGATTAAGACTAAATACTGTACAATAATGTCTCCTTTGATTTCAACTTCTTGATCAGGACAAATTATAAAGTTACAACTTTGTTGAATTGAAACACTTCACTATAAGAATATTTAGGTAGTCCTTGACTTACAGCCACAATTAAGCCCAAGATTTCTGTTGCTAAACAAGACAGTTGTTAAACAGATTTTGCCCCGTTTTACGGCCTTTCTTGCCACAGTTGTTAAATGATTCCCTGAGTTGTTAATACAGTTCTCAAGTGACTCTGACTTCCCCGTTGACTTTGCTTTTCGGAAGGTCGCAAAAGGTGATCACATGACCCTGGGATAGTGCAACCGTCATAAGTACACTCCAGTTTCCAAGCATCTGAATTTTGATCATGTGATCATGGGGATATTGTAATAGTCATAGGTGTAAAAAAAAAGGCCATAAGTCACTTTTTCAAAGTTGTAACTTCAAATGGTCACTAAAGCATGTAAGTTGAGGACTACTTGTTAATAGATACATTCAGTATTTAGGGATAGATACAGAGTATTTTCTCAAAACCAAAGGCATGTGAAAGTATTTGAGAATAGATAAATAGTAGCATAAATAATGTAGTCAGAATGGGGTGGTTTTTTTCCAAACTAATCGTGCCTATATTTGTTGTGCAAATGTAGAGATGTTTATGTTGCAAAGTTCTGATATCTCCCAATCTACTCCAAGCTGTTCAGTTTCTTATCTTTTACGGTCTTTTAAACACATGATAAGTGGACAGAAACTGCAGGCGGACAACAAATTATGGTGGCAGGCAAGAAAAGAATAGTCTGAAGGCCATTTGAAAGAAGCTTTACTTTTCTGCAGTGTCATCCAAAATATTGGTAAAGTTTCCAATCCCTCTCAGCAAGATTTATTACCTCTGTAACTTCTACTCATTGCAATATGATGTAATGAAAGCCCCATGTCATGCACCAGAATCCTTGTGTATTTAGATTGTGATAAAAAAACACTCTGTGGCTGATGAATGGGAACAAAAAATTCTTGCATGGTTCTGATAGTGGCCCTGTCACAGATACTTCTTTAGACATGGGGAATTGCCCTCATTGCATTGGAAAAGCCGCACAGAGCTTCTGAATTCTGGCTGCTCTCCCCTTCCCCCCAGGTTTCTTATCTCTTGTTGCAAATTCCCTAAAAATGCTACTGGTTCCAGTAAAATACTTTCGTGGGCCTCTTATTTTGGCCGGAAGTAGTAAAAATATATCCCTTTGCACTATTTTTCTTAGAAGAATCTCACTGTTCTCTTCCTTTCAACTTTGCAACCTACAAAAGGTTTACATTAATCTGCTGGCAATGTTCTGAACTGGGAAGCCATCAGATTCTGCGTAAATGATGGTGAAATCATTCTTGAATGAAATCTTGTAAGAACCTTCCTGCACAAATTGCAACATCAAGAAGCACTTTCCTGGCAAATATTTATTTGCATTTGTGAAGGCTGCCTGGCCAAAACAGACTTGGAACAGTGGAACATGCACATTTTAAAAGATGAAGAGAATCTGTTTATATTAACAGTATCATCTGGGAAGTAGAAAGCATTAATCATTTATAAGAATCCCAGATACAGATGGAGAATTTAATCCTTTCCTCTTTCTATTCGAGAAAATCCTCCACCAGAAGGTAACACAGTATTTGTAACAAGAAGTTGTCACTGAGCATAGGGCTAAATTTTTCTTCCACCTCTGCTGTAAACAAAACTCTGATCAGTTCCTTCATATTATCAAGCATCAGTGTTAATGTCATATATAGTTTGGGCCATAACATTGCTCTCCAAATGATGTTAATGCATTGGGTTTAAATTTATATGAAATTGGATCCTTGGATCAGGTTAGTATTACATCCCACCATTTCCATTTTCATGGTTAACATAGGATAAGAACACCAGTGAATCCAGAGGGTGTTCACTCCTGCAACCATATTGGAAAGGGCCTAGTTGAGTATGTTTCTATGCAGTTACTACAGGTTCTTTCCAATAAGTTAAAGAATAATTTTGACTGACTTTATTATTTACTAAATTCAGAACACAGACCTCATTGCCTAGATGTTAGGACACGAAGATGTTGGCTTGGGAAAATGAATGCCACATCTGTCTTACAACTTTTCCTTTTTCATGCAAAAACTTACTAGTATCTCCACCCTTTTGTTTCACGTCATTCATTGGGTCAGTTCTATGTACAGTAAGTACTCAGAGGGTTTCTTCCTATGGTGTGAAACATTCCTCTATCCGTTGTGGTCTATAGAGAGACAAACACCAGGATACATACAATTCTTTGAGAGGACAATATATTTAAATATACATAAAATAGTTTTTGAGCTTCCTTCCTTGAATGAAAAACAACCACAAGTATTAAAATAACTACCACTGTGTTATAACAATATAACTATGGGTAAACCTCAACTCACGACCACAATTGAGCCCCAAATTTTTGTTGCTAAGTGAAAAAATTGTTAACTGAGTTTTGCCCTATTTTAGGATTTTCCTTGCCACAGTTGTTAAGTGAATTACTGCAGTTGTTAAGTTAGTAACACGGTTGTTAAGTGAATTTTAACAAAGCTTTCCCACTGACTTTGCTTGTCAGAAGGTTGCAAAAGGTGATCACATGACCCTGGGACACTGCAACCATCATAAATGTGAGTCAGTTGTCAAGCATCTGAATGTAGACTACATGACCATAGGGATGCTTGAACGGTCATAAGTGTGAAAAATGGTCATAAGTTACTTTTCTCAGTGCTGTTGTAACTTTGAACAGTCACTAAGTGAACTGTTATAAGTTGAGGATGAGCTGTACTAATTAAATTTTTAAATGCCACAGTAGGGCCTATATAGGGTCACAATCCTGCTCTGTGGGTTTCTTTAGAACAGCCGTGTATCTGTTCCATTGATGTAATTCAGAGATATTTCCTAATGCCGCCAACTCTGTTTTTGGTAAGCTAAAGGTAGAAATGCCCATGAACAATCCATGTTGCATGGATTGGCCTTGCTTTGATGTATGTTACTCATTGTGTTCCACCTGCAAGTGTTTGTGACGGAGTGGGAGATGAGGTATATACAGTAAGCAGTACAGTTTTCTTTCATTTCTTGACTTCTGATGATTACGCCTTTTCCATTCTCTTGTCTAAACACATAGAAGCAAGTGGTTTTTGTTACTGTGAAAATACTATCTTCAGATGGATAGAGTTCTCCAGAAGTGCAAGTCCAAATGAAGTATATACTAACTCATAATCTAAGCACAAATAATCTAAGCATTTGGCAGTTGAATTTATGTTCAGTGAAGGATTGTTATTCCCTGCAATAAATTATATGTGTCCTCAAATTAAGCTCTAGTCCTAGTGACTAAATGAAGACAACCAGGATTTGTTCTTGGCAGCAATATGAAAGGGGGGAGGGGTTGGTTTGTTATCTTTGTTGAAATAATTTTTGACTTCTTAGTTTAGGTTTCACCTCTGAAACTCTGTCATGACCTAATCCTGCTTATCTTCAGAGTCCAGACAAATTCCAATGCTTGGTGAAACTTTCCTATATGAATTAGTGTAAACATGTCCCAAAGGTGCTTTTTCAGGAGGCAACTGGACTTTCTTGTTTTTTCTTTGAAGACGTTTTGCTTTTCATCCAAGAAGCTTCTTCACCTCCGACTGCGGAAGCACCTTTGGGACAACCATGGCCTGGATGATTGAGAATCTCCATAGACTTTTAGAATAGAATAACAGAGTTGGAAGGGACCTTGGAGGTTTTCTAGTCCAACCCCCTGCTTAGGCAGGAAAACCTGTAGCATTTCAGACAAATGGTGAACATACTTTCATAATTTGTTGCTTTTGTTTTTAAGTATATTATAGTACCGTCTGTTAACTGCATAGCATATTAATAGATAGTTGTCAGTGGTTTATATCCTCAGAATATTTTGTTAAACTTTAGCAACTCTTTTACTGTCATAAAATTCTAGACAAGAGAGTATGGAGGAATAGTGCTCACAATAAGTATTCATAAAAATACTGTAAAGAGAATGTGATACGTTAATAGGGAACAAATACTGTACAGTACATGGGAAAATATATCTGCTGCCTTTGCCTGTCATTGTTCAAATGTATTCTCTAGAAAGTTCAGAATTTTCATCTGATACATTAATTACTCCACAAAATCATTATAGAAGAATTGTATGATGTAGCTTCCTTTCTGGAAAATCATGCAATGATTGCATGAGAATACAGTGAGAAAAATTGCACACCCAGCATGCCACATTCCATGTCTGAATGTTCCCTTAAGGCTCAGTTGTATTCTGTTAGAAGAGATAGTGAGGAAATGCAAAGCACTTGTGGGCCTGACGAAGCATCACCAGATTGCTCTAGCTACTTATGCAATGTTTTCTGGCAGACAACCTGGAATAGTAAGTCATATTTGAAGAGAACAGCAACTGCCTAAAAGCTACAGGTATCATAAAAGCCAACCTCAGAGTTAGAAGATGGGAGCCTTCTAATCCAGGTGCCTAACTGCAGTAGTATTAGTATCTGCATTAATCTGAAAGTATTTCCATTTCAATCTTTCTCAACACAGCACTGCATGGGAAGTTGCAGTGATTCATTTCCTACACTTGGTATTAGCACACAAGCTGTTGCAACTTTCCAGCATTGCCCACATTATTTAACTAAGTTTAAAATGTGTTGTGACTTTTTCTGAGGAAATAACATCACCCTCCCTAAAAGTAAAGGGGTGTGTGTGTTTGACACACAGAAAGAATTTGGAATTTTCGTCAGTGATATAAAAGAGTAAAAAATAGTCCTGTTACTCTGACAAAATGTGCTCCATTGGCCAACTATGTCTGGGAAGAGATGCTTTGGGATGATTTCAAATAGATTTTAAAGTGTTAGTTTATTCCTATATATGTTGAGAGGGAGAGAGAGAACTGAAGTGTTCATTGCAGTTACTGGAGCCTTGGGACCAGCTCAGGAGTTAACGTCATTTAAGTTTCAGATATATTGACCAAAGGCATAAGACAGGCCTTACAGATACATCAATAAATGCTAGCTGATGAGCAATTTAATTTTGATCTTTCATGGATCAATTCATTTGATTTTGCAGACTGCTTAATATAAGTTCTTCTGTAATGATCCTCATAAGTTATATGTTGCTTCGTTCTTTGGTAAGGACTGAATTCCCCAAGAAGAATAAAGATGGAACTACAGATTGGTCCATATCACTCTTCCAGCTGAATCAAAATATCAAAACTCTTTTTTTTTCACCCTTTAGTTTGATGCAGTTAGGAATAATGAAGCAAGGGACAAACGTTTGCTAATTTATTTTATCACTTAGCTTTAAACGATTGTAATAGATATTTGAGCAGACCTACTATCCAACCTTTTAAAAAATCTAATATTTATCAATGTTGTACCTAGCAAATTCAGTGACTTGGGTTTAAAGTAACATTTAAAATAAATGTAGGGTACGTATGTCACATATTCTTATCATTTGATTTAATATTTCCTCTGCCTGTCTCTGCAATCTTTTTTTATTTCTCCTTACAAAAATCCTCAGGTTTCTTTTCTGATTAGCTCAGTAACTGGATTTGTGCAGCCATGCACATATGTAGATTATGTTTAGTGCATCTACAAATTTAAGAAAAATGGAATGTACCATTTTATATTTTAAGCCTTTTTTTAAAAGATTACAGATCTATGGAAACTCCCAAGGTCAAGAAGACTTTTCTCAGCTGCCCCAGGGATGCATTGGCATAAGCTCTGGTTTCACATCTCATTAAGTCATAATGTTATTTGTTTATCTTTGACATAATGTAGTAGATTGGCTGGATTCACACAACAAGTTAAATCTGTAATTTAACTATGATTTGTGACTATTTTGAAGGAGAAGAAAAATATGCTTAGTGTGAGGGTTGAATCCATCCAAAAGTAGCATAGTTTTACCAGAGAAACAAAGAGAAACTATTTTGCTCAATCTACAACTCCAATTTAAGCAGGAGAATCCGCGATACAGATATTCTTCCAGAATTCATGTCCCAAAAGTATTAATTCCAATGTTCTTTTTTTTTTACTTTGCATTCTTTGCATTCTGATTCTAGCTTCAAATTTGAGTTAGCCATAAATAACACATTTTTTACAGATCTGGATTTCCTAGTTTCCAGTCAACAAGATTGGTTCTTGGGAAGTTCAATTGTTGAGTAACACTAAATATAAATGTGTCTACTGGAACTGCTGTTACTTTTCAGCAATTAAGAGAGTCCTTTTTTTTCTTTCATAAATGTTAAAAGCAATTCTGGTGCTTATTATGCCAATGTCTTAGTTGGTTGATTTTGAAGGTAAGTCTTTAAAAAAAATGCTGGTATAGTAATATCATTCCATCCTGGAAAAAAATGTTGGTATTCAGGCCACCTTATAGTCTGGAAAGACACACTTAGATACTACCCTAATCTGTAGATCACTTTCAAGAATGTACAAAGTTGTGCAACGTTTGTATTGGAAAAACACTAGCGGCTAACTAACCCTCGGCCGATGTAGCTGCAGGCTGCAGAATGCTTGCATCACCCAGTTGTGCCACAGCAACAAATGACCTGGCTTCTATTTTTTCTTGCCAGACCTCTCATTCCAAACTCCACCTTAACCATAAAATGTTCTTTCTGTCCAGTGTCTGAAAAAAAGCAACAACCAACAGCCCTTGGTTATAAGATGAATGTTTCCCTAGTGATTTGCTAATGTTCGGGGGGGTTTTTTTAAAGGTTACCAGCTAGGATTTCTTTTTCCAGGATGTTAGAAATTCGTAACTGTGTCGTTTTTTAAAAGAAAAGGTTTCCAAAATAACTTTTTTACAAGGGCTGGTAGTGCAAAAACAATGGGGAAAAAAATCCCGTAGTGCGTATTTGATATACAGGTGGTCCTTGACTTACGACCTTGAGCCCAAAATTTATGTTGCTAAGTGAGACATTTGTGAAATGAATTTTGCCCCATTTTACAACCTTTCTTGCCACCACTGTTAAGCGAATTGCTAAGTTGTTCAGTTAGTAACACAGTTAAGTGAATCTGGCTTCCCCATTGACTTTGCTTGTCAGAAGGTCTCAAAAGGTGATCACATGACCCTGGGACACTGCAGCCATCATAAATATGAACCAGTTGCCAGGCAGCTGAATTTTGATCATGTGACCACAGGGATACTGCAGTGGTTGTAAGTGTGAAACATGGTCATAAGTCACTTTTTTCAGTGCCTTTGTAACTTTGAACAGTCACTAAACGAAGTGTGGTAACTCAAGGATTACCCGGACAAAGGGTTTTCTGTTCTGCTTGTACTGTATTGTTTGCAGTATTGAACAGTTGTGAAAGCAACAACATAAACATTACAGTAGCAACCCCTGAACAGACTCAGTAGAGAGCAAAATTCACCAAACATAGTATTTTGGAGTAAATATACATAGGATTTCCCTGTATACATGTTGAGTATTCAGTAAACATCATTAATCTTCAGTACAACTGAAATTTCAAGTGTTAAATATTAAGGGAAAATTGGGTCTTGGATTCTTCTTCTTCTTCTTCCCTTAATGAATTGGCATATGGTAAGGTAATGTCAGTGTGAGGAAGGTCAATATATTTAACAATCAAAGTTTTCTGAGAATAGAATATTTGAAGAATGTAGGGCTTCCTTCCACACCAGATTTTTAAAACAACAATTCTCAAGTGTGACAATAGACATTGAATTCTTAGGTACCCTACCCAGGGATTTCATCAGTTAAGTCTCTTATTTTTCCATAGGCCGTACTGAGCTCTAACCTAGAGCCTTTCCATTTTACATTTAACCATGGCACAAATTTTCTCTGGGCCTGTCATTTGTCGGCCACATTGCCATGACATTATCCAAAACTGTATTGTTGGGTTTTTTCCCCCCTCTTTATCCTTTGGAAGGCTCAAGGCAACTAAAACTCCTATTAGGCTTTTTTTGCTCATTACCTTGAAGGGAAGTCAAGTGAGTTGCAGTTTTAGGGACAGAAGAAATACTGGCAGGATAGAGATGGACAACTGAGATGGGTTGGGTTGGGTTTGGTAAATGGCAGGTCAGATTTCAGGATATATAAATATTCATGAGACAACTGGCTTTAGTTCATATTTAAAATGACAGCATCAGTTAGTTCCAAGATAAACTACTACTTACTTCAGTTATTATAATAAACTTGCATTCTCTTCCAGTATTGAAGATTGTATAAAATAAGCCTGAATTTTGCCCACACTCCCCATTTATTACCGCTCCAAGTGTACTCCTTTCATGATGGGGGCTAAAAACAGTTTTCTTCTTTGCTGCCTAACTTACTAACTCTTTGAGGTCAAAAGGAGCACTTGCAGGTAGTGATTTCTTAACCATCCCTCCTATCAGTCAGGAAATATTGGGTATAAGCAAGCACTGATCAAAGCGAAACATTTCTTAAAATCACAATTAAGCCACAACTAGGGAACTGATCTGGCAGGCATCTGTTTTTCCCAGGGTAGGGACTGTGCTCCATTTCCCTGCTCCATAACACCAAAACATCTGCAGAAGAAATGTTGTGGTCTTGCTACTCCTCCAGTTTTTGCTGGGATGCTATAGTTCATACGGCTGCTAGAATGCTGCTTTCCCAGGATTTGTTGCGTAGCACAGAACTGTTGCCAACAGGAAGAGAAAGCTGTTGAGGCTTCCTAATGCATTTATTCACAGTATCCCAAACCAGTCTCCCCTGGCAACCAACTCCATAGCAGTCCCTACATGCCCAACAAAATGCATGTAGAGTGTGGGGAAGGTGCAGGTTTCCAGAATAATATTTTCTCCTCTTTGGCTAGAAGGCAAATTGATGTTTGTTAGCCCTCAGACAATATCCTCTGCAAATGGCACATAGAAATGTAATAAGAAGACAAGTAAATAGATCGGTGTGAATCAGAAAAAGTAAACATTAGCTGTCTTTTCCCCGTCATATATAGCACTTCCACATGATCTGATTGTATTTGCCTAAACTCAAACTTCAAGGTGCGCTTGTTCTATAATTGACCTTATAGAGAACAATAGGCATTTCATGGAAAGCAAGAGAATGCTAAGAAGGGCTTTACACATAGTGGACAGATTTTCTTTCTTTCTTTTAAAGTTTTCAATTCCATTGTTTTATTTAAAAAAATAGATCAAAGTGATTTGACTATCTGACAGATCTTAGGAGGTATACAGAAAAATATTTGAGTTTAATGGAAAGAAATTGTGACACTAGGGAATAGCCATCCGGATGTGGCATTGATTTCTCAGGCACCTAATGCTTCACATTCACTTCCTTTAGAAATGTTCGATGCACACGACAGTATTATGCAAGTTTCCTGTAAATAATATTGTCTGATTCAGAGAAAACGTCTCTAAGAAGCTTCTTGGTAAACAGCCTGCTGACTAGAGAACAGGTTGGTCCCTGCGATATGAAATAAATTCTAAATCAAGGAGCCAGACTAATGCCCTTTCACCCAGTGCTCTTTCTCTTGTATACACATTACTACCCTAAGAGTACAAGATGGATGGATCTCTGATCTAGAACTTACTGGGCTTTTTTTGATGGTGCCATAAACTGGAAGAGAAGATAAGATGTGATAAGGATGGCATGAAATAGGTTTTGCACAAGAGTGCCAACACAGCAATTTCTCTATCCCATGTTTTATGGGTCAGTGCTGACTCTGGGGGACAGCAGGGAAGGAGAGAAGACCAGACAGGAGAAAGAGGAGCCTTGGTGACCTCTGCAGACTGAATCTAAGAGCCTCCATCTAATACCTCCATTTCCACATTTCAAACATCCATTTACAGCGGTTCCAAGAAAAAGCTCATGCTATACCGCTGTTATTTTTTTAAAATTTTTACTATATAAAGAAAGAGCAACAATTTCAATGTCTGTATAAACTGTGTTGTCTGGTGACAGTTAGTTTGAGCAATAGTCATCATCATAATGTTCATTAGAAGTGATCGTACAATAGTATTTTCTGAACATATTAATACTTAATTGTTAATATTAAATCATATTGATAATAAACATATAATAAACCCTTGTGGTAAAATTAATCCTTCGCTTATAATTTTAAATATTCTAATTTCTGTTTCTGTTATTTAACCATAGATAAAACAAATCCCATATTCTGTATACCGCCGTTATTTTGAAATGAATAAGAATTCATATGGGCTCAGTTAAATCAAACCAAAGGTTCTTTCCTCATAGGGAAAGAGGAACCATAGGGGCCAACCAAAAAAAGAACACAAGAGTAATTGCCCTCTCTAATTCACATCCCAGCAACTGCCCCTGATGCTGGACAGTATAACTATGACAGCTTGAAGCGTTGGAATTTATTTATTGTTCGCTTGAGCTTTTATGCCTTTGAGAAATTGGGATTAGGGCTCCATAAAAGGTTAATTAAGCAAGTAAACAAATAACACCTGGTCATTTGCAACACTACCATTTTTTAAAGCGGTGGTTCTCAAAATTTCCACCAGAATTTTTTCAGAGGTTCTACAAAGTCAAATAAATAAATATTTTAAAACCTCTTTGTTTCTATTTCTAATATAATTGATAGATATAACCCACGTAAACCAAAGGTCTTTGTGGTCATCAATCCTTTTTAAGAATGTAAAGGATCCCAAGATCAAAATATTGGAGAACAGTTCTTTATAGTATGCCTTATACTTAAAAGAAGCAAGCTAGAAACGTGGTTGCAAGACTTCTTCCAGCGTTAGGATTATCAAAGGAAGGGAAAAGTTACAGACAGACTCCTGTTCCTCACAAGAGATCTTTCTCAACACCTTATCCTACGCGCCAAAATAAGGCTTGTAACTATTGCATGCAAAGGGACTGGTTTGTATTACAGCCCTGTGCTTGCTCAGCTGTGCTTATACATCCTATGTTGGAGGGTGACCTTTATACTACTTTTAGTTATTCAGGATGCTTTGTAATCTTTCTCATTATGTGTCATGGGTCTTTTTTTTTAAATATTAAAAAATTCCAGGTATTGAAACTGCTCAAAGCTGTCAGTAGGTAAGTTGAAATAGGAAATCCTCCCACCCCCAATTTCCCACGTTCCAAATCTAGTCTTTTTCATATGGGGCTATCATGTTGTATTTTACCCCAAACCATCTTTGAAATCTAAGTCATCTCTATCATTTAGTACGCAAGATATAGTAAGGTCCATGTGCTGGTGGATGGATGGATGAATGGACAGAAAGATAGATTATCCCAAAGCCTGATGCATTCAAAGTCTTACCTTGCTAGACTTCTCTAAAAGCTATTTTATTACAGTCCCAGATGAATGTTGGTGCTTATCATGGATTTATTTTGGATTTTATCCTTGCTTTTTTCTCTCTTTCTCTTATCTGAGTATTTAGGATGATAATGTGGTGATTTTGCTTTGTTTGATGTATGCTGCCCAGAATCTTTGGAAATGGGGAGTGTTATGAGTAGTGATAAATCAGTGTTGGGGGATTTAATTGTGATGTTTTGTTTAAAATAAAGGAATGTAAAAGTTTTGGATGCTATTGGAGTACATGTGTAGGAGTAGAGCAGGCAGAGCCTGGGGGTATAGTTAAGAGAGGACTCGGCCTAGAATCCTTAGGTGTCCACAAACGCTCCAAGACCAGCTTCCCTTGAATTTCATTAACTCTTACCTAGCACCAATATAGTGCGGCCCATTAGTTGACCAAGTTTTTGTGTATAGGTACGAGCAATAAATCAGCTTAACCGGAACTTAAGGTGTGGTTCTGATTCTTCACACTTGATAAGACAATTCTCTACTATTCTTAATTGTATTTAGAGGAATTTGGTTTCCATCTTTCATTTTCTGAAGTTGGCCTTTGTCTCTATTTGCCAAACATACAGGCCTGGAAGCTTGTCGGTGCAATGCATCAGTAACCTTGTATAAAAGTGATAATGTTTCTGCCAGCAGTGTTTCTATGGCATTGCCAGAATGAGCTGAAAACCGGTCAAAACATTCACTTGCTTGCAGACTGTAATTTCTGAATTTTCAGCAACATAGTCAGGCAATGAAGGCTTCTGCCCACTGCTAAGTTGCTCTGCTTGTGGCAATTCTTTTAGCTGACAGAAAACTGCACACCGGGATGATACTTATTGCCTTTATTGTCACCCTCTATTACCTCTGTTCCCAATAACAGCCCCTCACCTAAGTTCCCTCCAAGGTCTAAGAGACTACATACCTTGAGGCTTCCCTTGGACGGTCTTCAAAATAAGAAAGAAAACACACATCTTTAACATTGGGCAATATAAGCTTGTCTCTCGAGACTAAATGTGAGGGAATGTCATGGGAACATATTCCCAGGGGCTGTTTGTGCCATGGTTAATTGTAAGTAGGGAAAGGGCCATAGTCCACAAAAGCAGCCCTTTACTGTGCCTTAACATGTTGCACAGACAGCTTGTGGAGAATTGATGTCACAAAACGCATACAGGCAGCATTCCAGGTAGCCTTCAAGTTGTTTTTGATGAGGATGGACCTGTGCTATTCCTCCAGTCCCCAAAATGGCTGTAGTGCACAACCATGCAAAGAAAAACTATTGGCCATATATTTGTAAACAGCAATTTATTTATGATTTATTCATGGGTATGAGGTCTTCTAAACAGTACATCTGGCTTCATGTCCTCAGCAAGTATGCAAACATCTTGTTTGAGGAAAGTCACTATGAACCAGAGGGTTCTTTAAAGACAGCTTTAAAATCGGAATTTTTGAAGATCACTTGCTGGACTGTAATCCAGCTGGGATGTCTTCTCCATGTCAAGTGTCCCTCTTTCTTCGAACATTTGTTAGCTATTCAATCACTCTTGTCCCAATAAACAATAACCCTTAAGGAAACAAATACTGTTGTCTTCTCTCATTCTTCAGCTAAAGCTAGCAGTTTATTGTTACCTATACTCTAATGTGCTTACTATTCTGCCTTTACAGTTATTTTGACCGATGAAGAGGTTCAGAGGAAAAGAGAGATGATAATGAAGAGGAAGGAGGAGGAAGCTCTTAAGGAAAGCCTAAAGCCCAAATTGCTGGAGGAACAACAGCAAGTCATTGAAACACTTCTTGAAGCCCACCGCAAAACTTTTGATCCTACTTATTCAGATTTTGCTCAATTCCGGGTAAGTTTGGCTTGCTTTTTTTTACAGTACTTTACTATTGTTGTGAAAAGTAGGACATCTGCTGGTGAACAAATGAATATTTTTCAACTTTGTAACTTTGCTGAATTAGTGATTCAAACCCTTGCCCATATCCCACTTAACAAAAGCAACATTGCTGGCAGATTCAAATCTACACTTGATTATAAATAAATACATTTTTAAAAAATGAAAAATAAAGCAAAAAAACTCAAAGGGCAGCCTTGATGGGCCATAGGTCTTTTTCCACGTTTCTATTAGTTTTCCATGTTTCTATTATGAAAGATCCATTCAGTGTGTCTTTTAAATTGGATCTGTGTCCCAGATTGAAGCTCTCTTAGCCAAGTCACCGGATTTAGAACTATTCCAACTGGAAATTACTTTCACACTAAGTTAACATGAAATACATCTGTAAATACAGGTAGTCCTCCACTTACAACAGTTCACTTAGTGATTGTTCAAAGTTACAACAGCAATGAAATAAGAGAACTTATGACTGTTTTTCAGACTTATGACTGCTGCAGCATCCCCATGGTCATTGATCAAAATTTGTACACTTGGCAACTGACTCAAATTTATGATGGTCGCAGTTTCCCTGGATCATGTGATCACCTTTTGCGGCCTTTTTACAAACAAATTCAATGGGGAAACCAGATTCACTTAACAATCGTATTACTAAGTTAATAACTTCAGTGATTCACTTAACAACTGTGGCAAGAAAGGTCGTAAAATGGGGCAAAATTCACTTAATAAATATTTTACTTAGCAACAGAAGTTTTGAACTCAGTTGTAGTCGTAAGTTGAGGACTATCTGTATACCCCAGTTGGATTTACAACTGTACTGCTTGGAGAAATTATTACGTTGTATTTGTGACTAGACTTCAGTTGGTGATAGCTGTACTATGTGGGCTTTCCAATATGGCTTCATCACAATCTGTCCTTAAAAATGTACTTGACAGAACAAAATAGGGGAAAATTCCCTTAAACAGAGTGAATAACCAAGTAGCAGGCCTCTTGATGGTCCCCATTATTCTACCTGTCCAACTTGCCTTTCTCAGTCACACACAAATCTTACAAGGTTTATCAGTTCTGAGGGAAAAAGAGGAAGAAGAAGATATTTGTGGCTGAAGCAGCCACAAGTGTTTCCTGCCCTGTCACAAGAGCAAAACAACTTTGAGTTGAGTGAAGTGTCAGGAGAACAGCTGAGGTAGACGGGAAAAGTAGAAGAAAGAGAACTAACTGTGGGTGACTCATGTTTTTGAAAACTTGTTTTTGTGATATTTCCCAACAGACTCTCCCTCCCCCTTACTTCTCTCTACTAGTTTATATTTTCTGAGCAAAACCAGTATTTCCAATATAGGGTGATTAGATTCTAATACCTTCTGCTTTCTCAACCTGAAGATCAAATAGATACAATCAAATGTATTTTACCTTCAACCAAGAGGCTGAAACATACATATTTTTCAAGGTTATTATGCAAATGAGATAGCAGTTGCAGTGATTGTTTGGTTCAGAATATGCTGCTTTCTTAAAGAATTAAGTAATAAAAAGTGTGAGGCCAAAATAGAAGGGAGGAGTATTAGGTATGTTCTCTGCCTTGGGTTATTTATAAAAATAATAAAGGAGAGATTAAAAAATCTAAAATCATAGGATATCAGAACAGACAAGTCTTCTCTTAGATGGTTGTTCTAAGAAATGGATCCATGGAATTGGACAGCCTTCAGTAGACTGGATAAACAGAAGTAGAGTGAGTAAAAGCCTCAGGGCACCCTTTTCCTTAAACTAAATTATCTCCATTAATGAACTAACTTTCTAGTAACTAGAATCAGGATGAAGGTATGAGGAAAACAGCAGGTTACTATCAAATGGTACCCTTTCTATTTCAGCCTCCTGTAAGACAAAATGAAAACAAAGAACATACAAGTAGATCTTCTTCTAACATGACGCCAAGTTTTTCCTTCTCAGATGACTCTTCAGATACTTCCAACTTCTCTTCAGGTAACACACAGAGTGCAAATCATGTTTATATTCATGGTAAACTGCAAGAATTCTAACAACTATGTTTCTTTTAAATGGCAAATCCTACAGTTGCCTTTTTTGTATTGGTGAAGTTTCTTAACTTACAGCTAAGCAACCCGTGTTCTGTCTGTCATTTGCTTAAATGCAATGGCTCATAGTTGATTTTGGCTTTATTGATCTGCTCTAAAGAAAGACAGGGCTATCTTTTCTGAGAAATGCAAAATTGCCATTGAAAATACAGTCCCCATATATGGGGACTGCTTCCTGCTATAATATCAGTTTTCCAGGGCTGTGATGTTACAGTATTATCAGTTCCACCTGGCAGTCCTTTACACAGAATTAATCCAAAATTAATGTACAATATAGCAACATGCCACAGAGTAGGTTGACCTGCATAATATGGGGGAGAAGGGGACAATCTGTTTAATACTTTGGGGAGACCACTAATCACCAAATGTAATGCTTCTACTTTCTCACTTCATGGGTTGCTCCACATTCATAGTAGCTTGTTGTATCCATTTAGAATGTTTCTATATAATTCATTCCTGCAAGATGAAAGGCAAATAAATACCTATTTGATTAGCATCTCCAATAGATTCCTTTACAAAGGTCTCCTTCTCTTCCCCTCAGGAGACCTAACATAGTCCTATGAATTTTAGAGTACTTCTATTCACAGAGTTCTTAATGCCAACACCTTTTGTTGTAACCATTCCAATTTTCTTTTACTGGTGTTGTGGAAAAATAAAAGAAATTATAGGGAAAGAGTTCTATAAGAAAAGGGCCCATGATAAATACTGCCTCTGGCATCATATCAAGCTGCATTATGAGGACACTTCAACATGGCCAGCATTCCATCTTCATAACCTTCAAAGCTGTTCCTGCAAAGCCTATGATTGAACCAGTCATAGCTTTTGAATGCATTGGAGGTCTAGCCTGTCCGTCTTCTACCTGAACAAACTGAGTGTCAGCCAAGAGCATTTTCCTTGTTGTATTGCATTTGCTTATGGTGGAGGAAGAAAAAAACCCACAGCTGGTTGGGTTGGAAGAGCACCACAGTCTTTGTGAGAAGGCCGTAGCACACTACAATGCCTGAATGAGAGAAAGAGGCACCGGGACCTGGGAAGTGAGGATTGATGGGAATTTCTGCCAATGGAAAAACAACCCTCATCTATCGCAACCCCATGAAGTTGACACGGCTAAAGTCTTCAAATGAACATTTTCTTTGAATATTCTTAGACACCTTGTATATCCTTATTGTATTGTGGAGTTTGGCACAGAATGTTTTATCTTAATGTTACCCATCCAAAGTCGATCAGGATTGGCATGTGATATAAACACTGGAGATTGATAGATAATTTTGGATATTTAGGAAGATGGGGCAGAAAAAAGTCATCTTGGCTTGAACATTGGGGACAATAGCATGAAGCAACACTGCAGGAGCAGCACCAGAGCTCAATGTGGACATGCCTTGATTCCATGTGTCAAAGATTGTATTTTGAGTAATATATTTATGTAATTTTTTATGCTACACTGCAATGGCTATCATCTAAAAGCCATTGTAAGTGTGGTTAGGAAAAAACAGAGCAGTAGATTAAAGTGAAAAACTAGGACATGTTTTTAATTATGTGATTAGGATCCAAAAATTGGACTCTGAGGAATTCTACAGTCTTAAAACTTTTGATTTCACAAAATTACTCCTTTTGGATTCTTTGGTTTTGCTTGTTCCTGTTGGAGTATTACCAGCAGTGGCTTTCAACCCGCTTAGGGACAGCAGGGTCCTGGCCACAGCAGTGGCTCCTCAATTTTACCTTCACAATATGACTCTCTTGATGCAAATCAATTCACAACAGAAAGTAAAATAATAAATAGTAATCGTTGAGTAGCCCAATTAATGCTGCGTAGATTCTAAAACATTGAACTGTCATGCTGTAATGAGTGGTGCCTTCCCTGCTGGTGTGACATAGGGTCTAAGCTGTTTCCATCTCTCCTTTTCCACCAGAGCCAATGATGTTTTCCAGTCTGGAGTTGAACGATGACAGCGCATCCATGTCCATCGACTTCTCCCACCTCTCCATGTTGCCTCACCTTGCTGATCTTGTTAGCTACAGCATCCAGAAAGTTATTGGATTTGCTAAAATGATTCCAGGGTTCAGGTAAGGAAATTTAAAAGTAGCTTCAGAACCCTTGCCTGCTTTTTCCTTAGAGGTGTGTGTATCTGTGTCTGATTTGTCATGCTTAAATAAATATATATCACAACACCACAGAACTTTCAAGAAGACTTCATAATCTGCAAAGGCACATAAAAGACTCAGTGAGATAAAAACTGGTCACTTAAAAACCAAATAAAATCTTGACACAGCAAGCCATATAAATAAATACTATCATTCCTCAGTCAAACTGAAGTCTACCTTCAGAATAGCTCTGTCTTTTTTAAGCAGATACTTGATCTTGATACTTGATCTTGAACATCTCAGATTCCCCCTTAAATAAGAGCAAGGATCTTGGGAAGCATGCCGTATGTGTATGCGCATACATGCCTGCAGAGAACCACTGTGGCCAGAGGTTTCCCATAGGTTTACTGCTTTTGTGAACCAAGTTAAACACTGTTGCCAAGAACATTGAATCTGATGCGTGGAGCTCTATCTGCTCCAAAAATCCTGCCTAGAACCTCATGTCTTTTTCCAAAAAAAATTGTGATTCATTTTCTTTTGTGGCCCCACAAGGTTTGTGTCATGATTCCAGGAAACACTTAACACTCTTGCATGCTCCAAAGAAATGTTCTTTAATCAAATCCACAGCATTGCACAACCCAGCTGTGACTGGCTTTTAATTCAATGTGTGAACTGTTTTGCTAAAATATCCATGTTAAGCGACATTAAAGTTCTGTCAGAAACATCTGGTCCGTGGCCCCTCATTCACACTGATAAAGCCATCGTTTGAGACTACAGTGAATCGCAAGCAGAAATGTCTGCAATCAACTTAGAATTTGTAATTGGTTAACTGCTCTTATGTTTGGAGATGGCCTTCCAAGCTGTTGTATAAAATCAGTTTATACCAAGAGAAATTGCAGCACGGTGGGGAATAAAGGGTAATCGTATCTAATTCTGACCTTACAGAATGTTATGATGATGGACTGGTTGAAATCTAAGTTTCATAGTTTCCTTTTCAAAATACAGAAATCTAACAGCGGAGGATCAGATTGCTCTGTTGAAATCCAGTGCCATTGAAGTGATAATGCTCCGTTCCAATCAGTCATTCTCCCTGGAGGATATGTCCTGGACTTGCGGCAGCAATGACTTCAAATACCAAGTCAGTGATGTCACTCAAGGTATGGCCTGTATGGTAAAGCAGAAGATAGCCTTGGAGCAGCCACCTCGTGCCAACTCTATTTTCCTTCAGTACTTTTAAATACCTCTTAAGATGTATAGAAAATGTGTCCCAAACCTACTTAAGGTCAAAGCAAATCACAGGGGCACACAGTATTTTATGAATTATTTACACAGCTGGTAATATTAGAAAGAATTAATGACACTGGTGTATCTGAGAATGAGAATTGGGTTTATCCTTTGTTTAATAATGTACAGCCTATTTATAACATAATGAAAAATGTACTGACTTGCTCCTTGGCAGTTAATCCTGATTTGCCATCTCCCCTGGGTGGCATAGGGGTTTTGTGCAGTACCTTGTGATTGCAGCAGGTATGACTGACAAGCCCTTCTTACACAATCGCCATTCTTATATTGCATGCCCTTAGAAATACCCCCAAATTTCCTTGGCACTGTTTTAGGAGGCCCCAAAACATTGAGGACAAGAGATGAGTCCATAAGAGCTCTCTCTAGCTTGCCAACGAGGGTGTGTAAAATGCAGTATTCCCAGGTAATTTGTCCTTGTCTCCACCCAGTTCCATGTACTAAAACACAGCTGCTACAGAGGAAGCTTGCAGTGTTTTCCTCAAGAAAGGAAGAGGGGAGGGGAAAGCTGAGGAGCCCCAGGGCAAGGTGGGAGATCCCAGCTTTGTCTCTGCTGGTGACCCGCCGCAGCCAAGCAAGGAAGTACCTGTCTGGGGTCTCTCTCTCTCTCTCTCTCTCTCTCTCTCTCTCTCTCTCTCTCTCTCT
>JANHFL010003715.1:365314-383950 GCA_032468155.1 Oxyrhabdium leporinum | reverse complement strand
GCTTGAAGTTCAGAAAGGAAGAGAGACTTCTTATTTCTGACCTTATTCATTCTCATTCTCCTCCCTTGCTGTACCACAGAGACTCTTGTGGGAGCTTCTGGGTGGTACTCAGTAGAGAAAAAAAAGGAAGGCTAGCAAATTTAGAGGAAGGAAGGGCTGTAGGCCAGATAAAATAAAGTTCACTCTGCTATACATGCAAATTTTTCTCCAGATTCTTCCAGTGAAATGTTGTTTTATCACGATGAATAATAAATTGGGATGAGGAGGTAGATTGTCTAATGGGCTCGGATTGCTGAGCTGGCTGATGAAGTTGCAAACTTAAGAATTCAGTTTCTGTGGCAACCATCTGACCAAGATGGGGAGGAACAGGAAGTTGAAAAAGTAATCACATAAACTGCACGATTGCACCACCTCAGAGGCAAATCCAGTATAAGTTAAGTTTTAATGAAACATGGATGTTGTTATTCCAGTTGTTTGGTTTCTTTGAGCACTTTGTTCACCTTAGGGATGACAACTCAACGGATGACACACTTCGAATTGGGTGCATTAGAAGGAAAATCCAGGGCCAAGATTTATGCTTACATTTGTTACTTCCCCTATTTTAGCCTAGCTGGTAATTAGTACTCTAGTGCCTGCCTCTCAAAAGTTGCTTTGTTTCTGTTTCAGCTGGCCACAGCCTAGACTTACTGGAGCCCCTCGTTAAATTTCAAATTAGTCTGAAGAAACTGAACCTGCATGAAGAAGAACATGTGCTCCTAATGGCCATCTGCATCCTTTCTCCTGGTGAGGAAAACTGCAGTGTCGCAGGCTGCATTTCAGCTGTCCTAAAATACTATCAGTAAACTGTGTTATCAGACTTTATATGTCCCTGTATTAAAGTCTTGGTAGGAAGTTACACACATGGTGTATACATATCTAAAAAACTATAAGCATCTTTCTGTCCAAATGAATGTGCTGGACGTCCCTCGGTGTAAGAAACAAGCTACTGAACAAATGACCACCTATAGAAAATTAATTTTTGCAATCTCTTCCACAGCGTAAAGCGAAGGGATTAGTTTCAAGGAATTTGATCTATCCTGGAGTAATTCTAGATGGCCAATCAGTCCCGGTCCTTTTGAATCTACTTTATAATACAGTAGGCCTTGGCTAGATTCAGACTATTTTGATTGTTTTCAGATACATTCAAACATCAGGATGTTCTGAGCTTATAGTGATGTTCAATGCTTGCTGTTTCCGAGCAGAAGTGTTCATATCCATCATATCCACCTAACTACTGCATGAACATGTATCAATACCATTTTGTCTTCATAACATTTCCTTTGTCCCATCCCCAGCCCATAATTGAAACAACTTAGTTACCTTTAGCTAGTCTGGTCTTAAACTAGTGTTTTCTCTTTTCTTCCCACGTTTTGCTGTGGATACTGTCTAGCATACTTCATTGATGATGTACCTGACAGGGTAGGATTTGCCCAGCTCCTGTTGGTTCAGCTATTCTAGGTGTGCTCCCTCTGTTCTGGGCACTAAACATTACCATCTGGGGCCATTTGACTTGCAGGAAAAACTAGAAACGTGGCTTTCACTGATACATCTGCCTAGATAATGGATATGATCATTTTCCAAAATGCTTCTTATGTCTAATGTAGCCTCCTATATTGTCTGTCGGGTTTACAGTTCTTCTAAAACAATACTAGGCCTATTTTTAAACACGTTTACCAGTATTTTGAAATAATGCTAGGCCTGCGTTTAAAAACAGGACTAACCCTCTCTCCAGAGCACTAGATCAGAGGTGAACAGACATTTAATTTTAATGAAAAAAGAGAGCAGGCTGTACAATTTGCACATTGCTAGTTCTGTCATTACTGGGTGCAGTATGGGTTTCTGCTGCTTTTGTTGACATACTTTTAGGTGACTATACTTTTTATTGTATTGCTTGTAGGGGGTGGTTTTAGCTACCCCGTTTTGCTCCTATAACTACTTTGGAGTGTTGCTAGCCACAGCCATTCACGCCCATTCCTCTATGACATTAGTTACTGATGGAATTCATGGTTATTGATAGCTGCTTCTCACTTCACCTTGTGCCCCTTTTCAATTTGGAGTGAGCCACCTTCAACCTATTTCACAACATTGAAAAGCAGCATCTCTTCATCAGTTTGCAGGAAATGGTTAAATTGGGAAGTTTATTTGCTGAAATTATTATATCTCGATCCCTTCTTGTCAATACGTCTTATTTTAAAAAAACAAAAAAAACAAAAACTGAGCCACTCTTCCTTGGAAGAATTACTTTTGGTTGAGGCAGATCCCAAATAGCCTGACATATAAGTCAGAGGATGAAAAAAAAACCACCTCAAGATAAGTGTAGCTGTTTTGCATGGTATTACAGCAGCTGTGGAATTAAAAACCTATGACCTTCTGGCATCGTGTCAGTGGGAGACTTTCCCCAGATTAAATAGGCAAGGAGCTCTGACATCAGTATACTCTCTAAATACAAGCCAAGCATGGACTTCTCTCCCTCTCTCTCTCTCTAAGGCAGAGAGATTAGGAGATGACTAAATAGAGTGAGCTGACATAGACTGCGAGTATCAGGAAATCTCTTGCCTAGTAGACAGTGATTTCTGACAGTATGTGCTATGATAGACATATTTGAGAAGTTGCTTAAACCCTACATGAAGTAAAGTGAAAAGTGTGGTTAATGATTCTCCAAAATGAGTCAATATAGCCCTCAAGTGCACAACCACGCAAAAAGTACCAGATCACTTTTTATGACAACAATTGGGTGATTTCAGAGATCAGACGGAAAAGGGCCTCGGTAACTCAGAGGTTCCAAATAATGTGAATCTGCATATTTATGAAAGTAATCAAATTATAATTGAACATCATTTTCCATCATGTGAATAGATGGAGAGGCTAAACATACGGTGTATAATGGAATTTACTGAATCTAAATAGAACGATATGTCTGCCAAGTAAGAATGGGAAGAGTGCATTCCCCCCTGACAGATTACATCCTTGCCCAGAGTCAGACTTCAACTAAATTGAATATACAGTTTGGGGAGATTCAGCTGATGCTTCTGTATAGAATCTGATTAACTCTTCTAGAAACCTGCAACAGGGATGAGTAAAAAGATGTTAAATTGGAGTGACTTAAGAAAAGGCTGCTGTGACCTACTTGTGATAAGCAGGGCAAAATAAGTGTGAAAGGATGAAGTGGGCTTAAGGATGATAAATGACTAAGATAGTAGGAAATTTTCCTGTATTAACAAAGATCCCCGAAGACCTGTTCAAATGCCATTCCCCAAGCATCAAATAAAAAGAAGGTTGGTGCACAGCCTCGGTTGGAGACCAAGCCTAGGAGTCTGCAATATGGCTTAGTACAATGAGCAGGAATTCATTCACAAAGATCTGACACTTATTGAAACTATCTGTGGCATTTCAACTCAAATCCCTAACACAATGTGGACTGCTACAAATGTTTGCCATTCTGTTTGTGTCAAGCATCTTTCCAACCAATGAAATCTAGTGTGAGGTAAAGTGCCTTTTCCAGAAGTGTGTTGGTTAACAATTTAATGGCCAAATGGTTCTGAAATTACTCTTTTAGGGAACTATAGACTGCTGGTTTGTCAAAAAGAAAGGACAAAATGCTTGCTGAAAACTTGAATTGTGAGCTGATTTATTACAAAGCACACTACTAGTGGAGAATTTTGAGCAGAGGATACTAATTGGCTTGCTGAATAGAGAAAGGTAGCTTGAGGATTTTTGTTCAATATATTTGCTGTGTGTCAATGTGGAAATTAAACATTCAACTCATGACTATGATACTGAAGGAAGCTAGTTATTTGTCAGCAACTATATTTCTTGGATGGCGTTAGAACAGACCTGGGTGTTTTATGGCAAACGGGCCACATCTGTCTCTTTGACTGTCCCTGCCCTGCCTATGCTAGTGAAGGGGTAACAGTGTGTGTGTGTCTGCATCTGTGCGCTTAGAAGATGCTATAATTCATTAGTGGGGAAGTGACTTGTCAACATATGCTACAAGTAGTCTTTGACTTATAACAATTCATTTAGTGACCGTTCAAAGTTACAATGGCACTGAAAAAAAGTGATTTACGACCACTTTTCAGAGTTATGACCTTTACAGCATCCCCATGATCATGTGGTCAAAATTCAGATGCTTTGGTAGTTGGTTCATATTTATAACCATTGCTGTGTCCCACGGTCATATGATCCCCTTTGCAACCTTTGACAAGCAGAGTCAATAGAGAAGCCAGATTCACTTAACATCCGGGTTACTAATTTATCAACTGCAGTAATTCACTAAACAACCGAGGCAAGAAAGGTTGTAAAATGGGGCAAAACTCACTTAAACAATGTCTCACTTAACAACAGAAATTTTTGGCTCAATTGTGGTCATAGGTCGAGGACTATCTGTATTTAAGAAAGTTTTCTCCTGTTTGTTGTGCTATGGTCCCTCTTGCATTTGTTTGCATTTACTGGTTACAAGTGAAGATATGGGAGAAACTGGGCAGGGTTAGGGTTAGGGTTTATGATGTCTTAGCAGAACAGTAGGACTCAGTGGCACAGGTCTGTCTCGAAATTACAGGTCACCAACAGAGAGACAATTCCCCTTATATGAATGCCAGGGGTGTGCTGACATCTGGAACAGCCCTGGCAATACTTTTAGAACGATGGCATGTGCCACTCTCTTCTATGGGCATCAATCCTCTTTAATGGATTGAAGGTGGTAAGAAAAAAAGCCAGAGTAATGAGGGAAAGTTACAAAATAACTACCTGTAGAATATCATGCAGAGCAATTGCAAAATAATTTGTTTGAAAACATCCTTATCTGCACTGCCTTCTGGGTTTGTTTGTTTTTATGATTAACATCTGATCAGCATGCGTACCTGTTATAAGAGTTAACTATTTCTAACCCAAGCCTAGTTCTGCTTGACCCAAAATGCTAAGGAAATTAAAGCAATGGCTTACTCACTAAGTGGATGGTTTCTCAAGCAAACACAAGAAAGTCATTAATTTCAGGTACCTCAACAGCATCCCCTTTGAGAACTTTTGGTAGAAAATTCCAGTAGAAGATGTGTCTTTCTTTCTGAGCATGACAACAAGTAGCAGAGGGTTGGAGATAAGAAGTTGACAACGGTTTGTGATTGCTTAAGCCACATGAGCTGCATAGATCAGGTCTGTGGCTTATGCAAACTTCAGTTTTATTTTTAATGCAAAAAAAAATCTTTAAAAGGTTCAAGCTGTCTCATAGTTGAAATATTGAAAGAAAAATGCTGCCTCTCTTCCAACAATTGCTTTTTATTGCCACTTTATTTATTTTTCTAAAAAACGATGTGTTTAACCTATGCCACATTGATACCTTGTCTTAAGGTTTTCCAATATCTCTGAATCTTTTTTTGATGCTCCCTTTTCTGATTCTGACACATGACATGGAATGTGGATGCAAGGGCAAACTCGGAATTATTTTGAAGGAGTTCAACTCTATGGTCGGAGGGGAGGAATTAAGGGAATGCATAGAAACTACTATTAGGAGAGGGGAAAAATTGGAATTAAGTAGAAGTGGAACACATACAGGCCCTGTCATGGGTGCTACTGCCTACCTCCATCAGGTAAAATGTGTGATGTGTTTTGTTTCCTAGATCGCCTTGGTGTTCAGGACACGGCTCTGGTGGAGTCATTCCAGGACCATCTTTCGCAAATCCTGCAGACCTATATTCTTTGCCGACACCCTCCTCCGGGCAACCACTTGCTCTATCCCAAAATGATCCAAAAACTCACAGACCTGAGGAGCCTGAATGAGGAGCATTCCAAGCAATATCGTTGCCTCTCCTTCCTGCCCGAACATAGCATGCAGCTCACTCCGCTGGTCCTTGAAGTCTTTGGCAATGAAATCTCCTGATTCACCATTGAGGAAAAAGCACATGGAAATCAAGAGTGTGTGTGGGGGTGTCAGCCCAGCTTTCCACCGGCTACAGACTGAAAGTTTTTACCCCACCTGAGATTGTGTATATTCTGTCAGTGAGAATTTTGATTTCTTCTCCCACTCCCCATGCGACCTGAAGAGCCACGTTCTTAATATACATCTCCAGTCTCTCTGAGAGCAACCTGATTCATCTTACCCCACCTGCCCTTCAAAACTGAATGGCTTTCTCTGTGGCTGCTTTGCAGTGATGAAAGGAAATATTGCTTTTCAAGCCAGCAGGTGAAACATGGCCTTAGAAAGATACCAATTGTGTAAGAGCGCCCACAGAGAATGAGTGGAATGAAAAATGGAACATGGATATTCTCCTTTCTATAGGCTACTAAAAGCTTTCAGTCCTGGATACTTGTAATACACAGAGATATTGAAGTGCTCGTTTTTATTGAATATAATCTTATAATTTTCTGCCAAATACCAACAGTCACTTTAGCAGCAAAAAGGGCAGCATATAAATTTAATACATAAATTTAATTAATAAATAAGATGCTTCAACAGCAACAAAACTTCTGTTTATTAGCCAAATGAAGAATAGAAGAAAGATTTATTAGAATAAATAACCATCTTCTTGGGTTTGGGGAGGTTTTTTTAATGCAATGTGTCAAATGCGTAGAAATACACCAGCACTTTTTAAGCTCTTAATAATTTATAACGGGAACTGGAAGACTTTGGATTTAATAATACACTCCTCGGTAGGGAATATGGGCACGTTCTTAAAAACCAGAATCTCTGCACTATTATAACCATGGCTATGTTTGCTGCTTTCAGCCTTAAACAGTGTCTGACACTACTAATTACTAAGAGTTGACGAGGAATAATCCAGAAGTATAATACTGACTTTTAGTCTATCCAAGAATGCTCGGTTTGTTCAGAAAAATTGTATAGTATAACTTTTTAATGGATTGTAGAAAGAATTCCTATGATCAGATTAAATCATGTACAAAGCAGCTTAATTATCTGATACAGAATAAGAAATTTTCAATTGTTTCCATTTTGGGGCTATGATGTTTGAGTCAGTTCTTAAGTCATCCTCAGGAGGCTGAAACTAATTTATTTTTGATACTGGTAAAATGCTTACTCTAAGTTTGACAACCTCCGGGCTACTTGATTGCTAAAAAAATTAAGTACATATGAGCCATTTGTTGACAAAGAAAAGATCTTGTCATCAATAATCACTTCACCAAGAATATGTGGGGTTTAGGTAGCTTTTTGTTGCATTGGTCCCAAATAATATGAAATAAGATGTGGACCAATTTCTGTTTGATGAAGGAGTCTACAAACATTTGAGTCAGAGATTTATTAAGACTGCACCATGAAAGATGAGTTAATTGTCAGTTTGAAAGAGAAAACATGGTTATAGATTAATATTCTCCTGCTAAAACTTAGGTAGTAGAATATATTGCTTACTTCAAAGACACGTTGAACAGTCACCATTGTGTAGTTTTGTTTGGCTTTAATTCTTGGTGATAGCAGCAGTTTGCACTCTATACATTGCTATATATTTTAATATATCAGGTAAAATAATTATTCTTTAAAGACAGGTACAGATTAGATAAGCATTAAAAAAAAGAGATTGTGCTGGTTAGATTTTACAGATGATATAAGAAGGCAGAGATTTGGATTGAAATCTGCCCTGTGCTCACTAGATGTCAGTAGAGTAATAGACTAGACCTGTAATTCTTGTGAAAGTGCCTTGAGTTTGCTGCAAAGCAATTTATCTTTTTCTAGAATGATTAGATTGTTTTACTCTGAAATTAGCTTAAATTACTGGGATTGGAAGATTTCATCAAAGCCTTAACTTCCTTCTGTACTTCTCTGAGAGTTGGCACAAAGGCAGCCCACCCACATGCAACAAGTCCCTGTGGTTGGATGTGTGTGAGCATATGTGTGTAGGTGCCCCTCCTTCAGCTAGCTCCTTTCGCAGGGAAAGCATATTAAAGCTTGAACCTTTGCAACCCAAAATGCATTGGATTTTTCATTACCCAGGCTAACCGTTTTAGATATAGCATCTCCAGCCTTACTCCTTCAACTGCAGAAATGAATCACCGCTTCAATGAACCCTCCTTAGCTTTGGTCACTTGAATGGGCTTTTTAATCAATATTTGTACTCCATCTCAGCATCTAAGCTGATAAATAATTTTAAAGATAGGGTGAGTTTATGTTTCCACCATATGCTCGAGTCAAGAACACTTTTAAAAGTGAAAATCACCTCAGCAAATACATGGTTAGCATCACAGAGGGGAGTTAGGGCAAATTTGAGCTTGGTGGTGGTATCAAGTATTGAAAGAGACTTTTAGAAGAAAATTCAGGTACTCAATATGGAATGTACAATATACACATTGCTAACTTATCCACTATTTAAAATGCTGCTAGAACATAAGCATGCTAATTTGCTGTAGGGGGTGTTTGTTTCTGTATATTTAGAGACATTTTTTTTCATGGCTAGAACCATAACAGGATCTTATAGGTGTTGCAGTCATGGATTATTTGGAATCCATCCCATATCAGGAAATAATCTCCATGCTGAGGAGGAGGAGGAGGAGGAGGAGGGGAGGAAGAGGATGATGATAAAGCTTTTCTGCCTAAGGGAGGAGTGGAACTAATCACCCTCTCAAATTCTGTGTCCTCAACTGAATACGGCAATGTTTGAACATCATGCTCGTTACAAGCCAGTCAGGTTACTATGATGAACCAGGCTATTTAGTATAGGCTGAAACTATTTCTTGTGAATTCGTTGTGAAGTCTTTAATAACAATGACATTTGAATTAAAGCTACTCTGTTCTGAAAGATGTTTAGGACTCTTTTTCCACCTCTGCATGTAAAAGCCAAACCTGTGCAGTTAGAAAAGGGTAGCTTAATAGATGAGAAACACAAATCATCTCCATTTTGTTGCCTTATGTAACAAATCGTCATGCACTTTATAAAATCAATATAATGATTTAAAGAGATATATATTTTAATTATAGTGATGATGATGGTGATGATCATGAATGATGGAAACTTAGAGATGAATGCTATCTTTTTATTCCTCGGTATACCTTTTGGCTTTTTTCTAACAAATAAAGATCTAATATTTAAGTATAATATTCCAGAGCTTTAATAATAAAGAATGATTGAATACTGTTTTGCAGTTTAAAATGTGATGCTTGGTTATCTTACTAATAAAAAATGAAGAAAACCATTTGACTGGTTAATTTGATATGTTTCTTCAGAAATGAATCATTTAAGTGTCCTGGGATTTATTTCCATTTAACACTGATATCAGCCTGTCTCTCAATGAGGAAAATCTAACGATTAGAGCAGGGCTGTCAAACTTGCGGCCTGTGGGCTAGATGCATCACGTGCTGCCCACGCCCAGTTTAGCGAAGGGGGAAAAAGTCACATGATCCCGCCATGACAATGTGAGTGTGACAACCCTGGATTAGAGGATTGAAAATTATATCAGTTGGGACCCTAAAAACTTCCTGAAATACATAATGTGCATAACTACTGATGCAGTTGCTTTAAAGGTTTAATGGTGTGGCATAAACTGTTTCTAAATATTAACTAGCATGAGGAATAAAATGGCACCTTAAAGTTAGTGGGTCAAGCTCTCCAGAACTAGATGTCGAGACTGCATGCCTCTCATTGCCACTTCGCTCCCTTTGTGAAACCACTGGAGGAAGTAATTTGGAGATCTGTGTGAAGCATCAATGGCTTTATCTTCACATCCTGCTGCCCATAGCATGAAGATGCTCCGCTAACCATTTTTTAAAGAATATTTCCACCTGATGCTGCATTACTACTTCTTTTGCCAGAGGCAGCTTAAATTCATCTTTCAGCTGTTCTAGTTTTACAAGGACTCCGGGCAGTCTTGGCTGTCTACAGAATGTACAAATGCCTTACAGAAAATGAATTGATGACAATCAAAGGCTTGAATACTCCCAACTCCTTCACGCACCTCTTCCTCCTCCTTGAATGCTGGTCGGTGCTGTCTCTGACCCTTTTAGCTTGGAGCACGTATTTTCCTATAAGCAATATTAGAAATTCAGCCTGAAGCAGTCCAAGTGGAATTCCTAACCTTGGCTAAAAGTGGTAAAAAGCGAAAGCATTTAGCACAGAAATGCCAGCTAGCCAGTGTGTTGGGGAACATCACGCACAGGGAAAATATGCAGAGGAAGTATGATCTAATTTATGCACCACCTTTATTAAATATCAATAAGGTTAACCTTGACTGTAATGGTTAATTGCATTCTGTTCCTTTGAAAGCAAATGGTTTGGGGTGGGAGCAGGAGTGGGGGCTTTAAAGAATTCACTTTTTAAATATTTTCACTGGCTTCGATGACTTTTTAAAAACATTTTTTTAAATTTTTATTCGGTTGCTCAGGGCAACCAGGAGAGTACTCCCTGAAAACATCCCTGTGAAATAAATTAGGCTGTGTGGAAGTCTACCTCCAGTAATATATAGACTTTTATCTTGAAAAGTAGTGGGGGGGGTTTTTAAAGGAACAACTTACTGTACTTTTATTCCGCAGTTTTTCACACAAGGAATGAAATTTTGCCGGCCTGTTCCCTCGCAAGTGCGTACCCGGTCCGGCTTACTCACGCAATCGCAAAACTGGGTCCCTTAAATAGTCTGATTTTCCTTTACAAGAAATTGGAAGATATTGTCGGATTGCACAACTTTTGATACGGAACGTCTGCAGAATTTCTTCTTCTTCCTCTTCTTTCCCCGTGAAAGGATATTGTCTCGCCAGAAAAATGTTTGGGGAGAAGAAATCCACGCGCCCCAACTCGCAGGAATACGGTAAAAGCGCCGCCGTCACTCTGGCGGCGGAAATCAGGCTCCGGGGCTGGGGAAGGTGGAGGGGGGGGGCTGGTGGCGGACAACCGCCGCTATGCGCATGCTCCGTCTCTTCGCTTGGGCTCCTCGTGTGACTCGGAGCCTCATGCCGGGCCCCAAGCGCGCGCGCCCGCCCCGCATCGGCACCCACGGGGGCACCTTTCACTGCGACGAGGCGCTCGCGTGCTTCCTCTTGAAGCTGCTTCCCTCTTACCAGGTAGGCAGTCCCGCTGCTGAGATAGAAAGCAATCCCGGCAAGCCAGTGCAAACTCTCCAGAGGAGCCTTTCTTTTCTGCGTCCGATGTGTTGGACTACAGTTCCTATGGTGCCCATTCGGCATTTGGAGCTTGAGGATAACCGATATTTTGCAGATATTTTGAGACTCCGATCTGTGATCAGCCGGCGTGGCCAATAAGGCATTGTGGGAATTGCAGTCCAAACATACGGAGGGCATGTGCTGTCTTCTTCTGACATGATGGGATTAAATGAAGTCTTTCTTTTCCTTTGGGGTGTGCAGAGATTGTGCTTTTTCAGATCCCATCAGGCAAACACAACTTGCTGGCTTTCCTGTCTTTTGGAGAGGCACCACATACACACATAGCATCTTTCTGGTTATTTTCATTAATTGCGTGGTTGCGGGTGTAAAAGTAGTCCGATCTTGTGAACTTCAACTTCAGCATGGCTAGATGGGGAATTCTGAGAGTTAAAAGTCCACAAGTTGCTAAAATTGGACACCCCCTGTGTTAAAGTTACTCTCCCTCCTCCACCCGGATCCTGGTATGAGTGGAATCCCTGCATCTTCAGATTTACAAACAGAAAACAATTACTTTTGAGAAGCTGCAAATGTTCTCAGTCTTGCTACATTATAAATCATTGTCATTCTTATTCTACTCTTAATCCTGCATCTGTAGTTACAACTATGACCCAATTGCCCCAGATTTCATTAAATATCCACGTTTTTAAAGCTGCTTTTAGAGTTTTAAGAAACTGAAGCTGGTATGATTTTTAAAAAGGCAAGTTTTTACTGCTACTTTCTTTCATATCAATTTTTATGTTAGAATCTGAGTGTAACACGTGCCCCAACGTGTACGTAATATTTCAGTATCTTTCATACCCACAATAAAAGATAATCTGGGGTAAAGTGTTACTGGCATTTTTCTTTTGGGTGATCTCATCTAATAATGGGTTCTGCATAGTCAGGAAACTTTTATGTCACCTCAGTTTAACAAGGATCATAACCCAAAATTCTTTTTAACAAAACACTTTAATCCCAGCTTGCTCCTTCCGGAATTTTTGAAGTGTAAACTGGGAAAAATAGATCTTAATTTATAATAAATTTTTGTCAGCACTTGCAACCTCTCAGAATTGCGGAGAATTCTTTATCCTGTAGATACCTATTACCCGGTGAAGCAAACTGTCTACTAAAAGAAATCTGAAGTTAAATAAAAAAAACTATCCTCTTGCTTGTTGCAGAAGATAGAACGGAATAGAGTCAGAAGTTACAAGATTAGTAGTCATGCACTTTGTTTCACTGTGTTATTGTCACACTGCTCGCTGTGGCTTTAGGATGCAGAGATTATCCGGACTCGGGATCCCAAACTGCTGTCCTCATGTGATGTTGTGGTGGACGTTGGGGGTGAATATGATCCTCAGAAGCATCGCTACGACCATCATCAGAGGTACCAAGGAATTCCTTAAACTTTTCCTCTCTATGCTGCCATCTTAACCTGGTCACTAAGTCTCACCATCCAGCAGGTGAGGAAGTCAAGAGGAGTTTGAAAGATAACCAGCCCAGATTTAATAACTTCCAGATATCTCAGATTAGATGCCACCATTGCTAACCAGCTGTGGCCATTAAGGAGTCTCCTTAGGAGAACTGTTTTTTTGAAGAAGTGAGAAATTATGTGCAACCTCTTTTTTTTCTTTCATTCCCTACCCTACTTCTTACTGAGGTAAAGAACTTGTTCCAGATGCACTTCCATTATTCATCTTTATTTTTAGTATTTTAAATAACAATTTAAAGTGCTTTTCAAAGCATCTTTTGACGGGTATAATACTGTTGATATAGGCCTTGCTTTTGGCCTTACAGTGTAAAAATGACAGAGAAGGGAAAGGAGGAAAAGCATTAAGAAAGAGGAAAGCACATTCTGGGCAAGGTTTCCTTGTTGTAGCTAGAACTTTGAAATATATATTTTAATGGTCAGTTCTACCAGTCTATGAAGAAGAGAAATTTGGAAAGCCGAGCTCTTTCTCAAGGTGGTGTGATTTTGTCTCTCTTGCTGCCATCCCAGTCTTTTCTGACACACACACACATACGGCTTTGTACCCACAGGTCATTTATCGAGTCAATGCACAGTCTAAAACCTGATAAACCATGGCAGACCAAGCTGAGCAGTGCAGGGCTGGTATATGTGCACTTTGGCTCCCAGATTTTAGCCAACAAGTTGGACCTAAAGGAGGAAGATCCTGTTGTGCGTCTGCTTTATGACAAGGTATCTAGATCCATATTTGGGATGGGGATATGTGAAAGAAAGTGTCTGGCATAAGAAAAATACCGTAATGGAGACCTTTTCCACAGCCGAAGCAGCTTTCTCCAACTTAGTAACTTCTGGATGGGTCAGACTACAGTTCCTATAATGCCCAAGGCAGCATGTCCAGTGGGTAGGTATTGTGGGAATTGTAGTTCAGCAGTATCCGAAGGCCCTGTAAAAACATCACGTTTTACTTACTTAAAGCAACTTTTGTTAGTGGATTCAATATGTATAATTTACAGGGAGAATGTAAAGAGTGCTGTTGATGGTCTCTTTTACTTGCACACTCCAGACATTATTCCTCACTGAACTGACCCTATTCTCATTCCCATCCTCCTCCCTTTTTAGTTGTATGAGAACTTTGTAGAGGAGATAGATGCAATCGACAATGGCATCTCCCAGTGGGATGAAGAGCCACGCTACGCCATGACCACCAATGTGAGCTCCAGAGTGGGGTACCTGAATCCTCGCTGGAACGACAAGGAACAAGACACTGAGGTAGGATTCAGAAGACCAAGTTTTGCTTGGCAAACCTTGAGCCCACTTGGATAAGAATAAAATCAGATAACGAAGGAACAGTTCATTTAGTGACCTTTCAAAGTTGCAACAGCACTGAAAAAAAAGTGACTTAATGACCAATTTTCACACGTAACGACTGTCGCAGCATCCCTGTGGTCACGTGATCAAAATTCAGATGCTTGGCAAGTGACTCATGACAGTTGCAGGGTCCCAGGGTCATGTGATCCCCTTCTGCGACCATCTGACAGGCAAAGTCAATGGGGAAGCCAGATTCACTTAACAGCCACGATACTGACTTAACAACTGCAGGGATTCACTTAACAGCTGTGGCAAGAAACATCGTAAAGTGGGACAATAAGAAATGACTCACTTAGCAACAGAAATTGTGGGCTCAATTGTGGTCGTAAGTCGAGGACTACTTGTATTTGGGAAATTCTGACTTGGTACCTCTTTGTGTAAGCAGCTCAGAGAGGTCTCCGCTGGTAAGAGGAAAGAGACAGCCAGATGATGGTTTGTCTGAGGAATGCAGAGGGAGAGAATGGCTAATGGTGTCCCCTCCTACAGTCACATAGCACAGATTGCATGGCTCCAAGTTTTAAAGAAAGCCCTTGGATTGAGAATGTAATTGCCATATCCATCCTTCTTTTCCAGGCTGGGTTCCAGAAGGCCATGACGCTGGTGGGCCATGAATTTTTAGACCGGCTTGACTACTATTACCACAGTTGGCACCCTGCACGCAGCCTTGTGGAGGATGCCATCCAACAGCGCTTTGAGGTACCTCTCGTGTTCACAAGTTCCTAAGAGGGAGACAACTTTACAAACATACATACTTTTTTTGGCTAAGCATTCATTTTTCCAAAGGTGGAAAAGAAGCTTTCTGGTGATGCACCAGGGTTGCTGTATCCTCACAGTTGGAAGGATAAAGGTGATAAATTCAGAGTTGAATGACAGCCACTTGCTGCTTCTTTCCATTCCAGTTCTAGAACCATTAGAACTCAGTATGCCTCTAGTGTATTAATTTTTATACACCTTTGTACAAAATCAGCTTTGTACACCTCAGCCATCAGGCTGGTAAAACCAGTACTTCTGAATGGTGTGCATCTTTCTATGGCAGGTGGATCCTAGTGGTGAAATTCTGGTCCTGTCCCAAGGAGGCTGTCCATGGAAAGAGCATCTTTTACAGCTGGAACAAACAATGGATTTGAAGAAGCCACTGAAATTCATCTTATATACAGATCTGAGTGGCCAGTGGCGGGTACAATGTGTTCCTGTAGGGCTGAGAACCTTTCAAAACCGGTAAATGTGGCTCCTCAACACCTTTTGACTTACCCTGAAAGAAAGATTAATATTTTTTCCCAATACCTTGGAAAAGTTACCTCAGATTTATTGAGTACGCAGCAAATGGTACGGATCAGTTTTTTGTCTGTTCTTCCCATGAGTAGATGATGGCTATCATCTTAGGTTCAGCACCTTCCTTTTAGATATGTATGTATATATATATAGTACAGTAGCAGTAAGTAGAAAACACTGTAATTCCACACTCTTGGGAAGCTCCAGATCTTGGGCTACTGCTTAAACTAAATTAAATCCAGTTATTCAAAATAAAGAGTAAAATCTATTAAAACTGAGTTGAAGACATATACACACACAAAAATAGGAATAACAATGACTTGTTCTGGTAATAGAATAAAATAAACATATTTTAAGTGTTTGCAGGATCAAGTTTTCTTGACATTGCATTGTATCTTAGCAGAGGCCTCCTCCCGTATTCTCTGTAGCCTTTTTCTCAAGATCTTTAGGTGCCCAGCAGTCCCTTGCTTTCAGTTAGGCAGGCTGATTCTCTGGAAAGTAAACTCCAGAAAATTTGAAGGAACCCATTGTAGACCGTCCCTCACGGTTTGTCAGCTTCCCATGTAAACTGGATAGGAAACATGACTAGATGATATTAACAGAATCTTGCAGATCTGAAAGTGCTAATTTTCCACTTGCCAGGTCCTTCCTTAGTTACTTTCTTTGGCTGCTAAACAATTGTGGGCTCTTGCGTGTTATGTCTGATGGTTTTCTAGGCAGTATCTCCCCTCCTCTTTTCTCAAAGTTATACATGAATTCCACAGCAGGGTTGTATCTCCTTGCTCACCTTCTGATTTTGTTTCTCTCTCCCCACCCCATAGATTGCCATTGCTGGAGGAATGGAGGGGTTTACGTGAAGAAGATCTCTCCAAGGTCAGCGGGATCCCAGATTGTATCTTTGTACATTCCAGTGGTTTCATTGGAGGAAACAAGACTAAGGAAGGTGCACTGGAAATGGCTCGAAAGACATTGGCTCAACAAGCTGAACCCAACTGAGGGAATCACATGCCACCTGTCAAACCGTCCCATTTGGCACATCCTCCCCCCCCCCAAAATAAATTCGTATTCCTGGAAAGTGGCTTATTTTGTAGGGTTGCTGTAAGTTTTTAAAACAAAATCAAATCAACCAATCAAAACCACTCATTTTTGGAGATTTGATTTAGCAATTGTTGGAGAGAAAATGTTGCATTAGAGGGAAATCTTCAAAGTGCTCCACTGATGTCTTCAGGAGTGGTCAAGATAAGGGTTGATCTGCTGTTCTGGGATTTCCTTGCTTCTGGGGGACTTTGGATCTGAGTGTGTAGAGAAGTCTTTGAGTTTGAAGGAAAATGCACCCAAAGAAAAATCTGACACGATTGAGGGTGAAGAGAGGTTGGGCATGCGGCTTATTCAGATTACATTGAAAAAGCTATAGGAAGTATTTGGACCATGTGGGCTTCATGTATATGTTTTATGAATAAAATAAGGTTCTGTCCCCAAGCAGTTTACATTTTCTAACCTGAAATACATTGGAAAAATTGCATCAATTATGTAGCATTTTTTCACTTGGTGCTTTCCACAGTCATTTCTTTCTGTAGATTTTAGTGGATGTGATTTGTATCAAGGATCAGCTATTTTTTTCTAGGCTTGACGATTATGGCCACCAACAAGAAACAATGCTGAAATTATGAGAACAACTGCATACTAATAACAAGATTGCTTCACATGTCAATCAGTATTCCATCTTCCCTTTGCAGAAATGGAGGCAAATTAGCTTAGTCACATTTATATGGGGCAGGGCCAGCTTTTTCTATGACAAGCATATTTTGAGTTGTTCACCATCTATTTATTAACTGGAGGACTGCACTGACTTTGCAAGCGTACTCGGGGTCCCCAAGGTGAGCAAAGGCTGGGATACAAGGTCCTAATTTGGGGAGAGAGATGGGGCTTTTAGGAGTTGAAATGGATGCCTTTACCCTCTTAGGTTTAAGGCCTACTTTTTGTTGAGATCCTTCCTTCAAAGGAAAAACAAAAAAAAATAGGCCATGCCCACTTAGGCATTTCAGGAGGCCACAAAAGGAGTGATAGTGGACCACAATTTTGGTACCCTCTGCTCTAGAGCAATTTACCTAGGAATTATGGGGGTGTAGTTTTCCATACATCTGCCAAGTGCCCGATTGGAGAAGACCAACTCTGGGCCTTTGGCTTCAGTCTTTTATTTTGGATTCATTGGCACTAGAAGGTTACCTTTTAGATTTCATCCTACCTCATTTCTGGGCTATTAGGAATTTTTATAAACTTAAATGGGATTTGCTTTCAAGTATTTTGGAACAGCAAAATGTATTACAGAGAGTCAGTCTGGTGTAGTGGTTAAACTGCACTAAAGTTGGTTTTAAAAGGCGTATTTGCTACATCAGAATTATCTTAAAACCGAGGTAGTTACTGGAGTGGGGGAAGGAACTCAATTTACCACTCTTTCACGGGTGATCTCAGTAATGTGCTTGTTCATGGGCACTTATTTAGCAATATTCTAAACTTGAAATGGGTTTCAAGTAACAAAAGAATTCAAACGACCAACATAAGCAACCATTATCTTTTTTTTTTATTTTTGAGAGCCATTTTCTTAAAACAAATTTAAAAGTACCGCAATTAAAAATGTTCATGCTACAAGCGGTAAGTGCTAACATTGTTTATGGAAGATGTTCACATTTTGAGTCCCATTAAAAAAGCTTTCCTCATCTTTCCTGGATGGAAATGGCATTTCTGCTGACAATCCTTCTAAAAATCCATCAGACCAACCTAATGGTTGGCATGTTCTCCTACCTCCACAAGCTGGGATGCACACCAAAAAATAGTTTCTAAACACCAAAACATTTTTTTTTTTAAATTTTGGTGCCTTTGAGTCAGTGTGGACTGGCATCTGCCTGGACAAGACCCTGCAGTTTTCTTGGGAAGGTTTTTCAGAAATGTTTTATAGCTAACTCAGGACCAGAGCTCACTCTCCTGGTTTTCAGTCTTGTGCTTTTGCTGTTATAACAAACTGGCTCTGTAAAACAGGTTGAACCTAATTTATTCAGAAAAGGAAGCCTACCCTCAAAAAATGTCTACCTAGAAACAGCAGAAAATGCTGGTTCTTCCTACTGTTGGAAGAAATATCCTTCTGGGTTCTGTTCCAAAAGACACTGGAAACATGGTGACTGATTGGAAAGATGGTTTAATGGTGGACAGCGGGACCGCATGGTTTTGATGAATAGGATCACATGCCTTCGAGACGGGCGAAGAAAAAAAGGGAGGAGATGCTGAGAGTCCCTTGGGTTTATACCTCTCTGGCTTTGAACTTCCTGGGGCACAGGAAGAGTATCCCGATTGGTTGCTGTCAGAGGTCATGACTAGCTTTGTAGGTTGTCTGTGTGCTGAGCTTGGTTGAATCTTGCTGGGTGATGCA
>JANHFL010003715.1:337703-360158 GCA_032468155.1 Oxyrhabdium leporinum | reverse complement strand
ACTGTCACACTTGCGGCCTGCTGGTCGGATGTGTCACGCGGTGGCCACACCCACACCCAGATTAGCGAAGGGGTGAAAAGTCCTGATATGTCACATGATGCCGCCGTGATGACGCGAGTTTGAAACCCCTGATCTAGCCAATCCATTTCTCCCACGTGACAATTTTAGCTACAAGAATTAGTCCGGTATGGTTTTACTTGATTTATGTTCTTCTCTCCTGATAGGCTGGAATGTTACCTGGGTTAAAACTTCGGGCTAAGCTGGGTTTGGCTAAGGTTGCAACCCTTCAGATACCTTGGGTGTTTATTTGGTAGTTTGCCCAAGTGTGCTACTTACTATTTTGCAGAATAAAGTAGGAATATTTGCTCTAAAGGTAGAGCGATTTTCACCCCCTAGTAAACTCACATCTTAATCCACTAATCAATTTGCACCAATCTCACTGACAAAGACTCTTTTTCTCCTGGCTTCTCCAACAAATATCTGATTGGTTAAATCAGCAGCAGCCTGAAATGCAAGAATTCCCTTCCCCAACGGTGGATGCCGTTAAGATCTCTGGATCAAAGGCTGGCTTTAAAATCATCCTCCAAAAATTACATTTCCAACTTTCACCAACTAGGCGGGTCGTTCCCAGCCCTCTTAGAACAGTGGGAACATGACCGTTTAAAGTGAGAACCTCATCTTCTTCACTTGGGCTGCTGAAATCAGCTTCCAGTAAGTAGGCCGTTTGTACGGGCGGGTTCTTCGTTTCTGTCTTCCCTCCCACCCATAAAGTTTGCACATTCTCTTTTCTCCCAGTGGCCACTTTTTGTAAACACTCTGAAGCGTGAGTAATATGCATAATGGTTGGCATCTCTGTTTTTCCTGGCAAGCATCCCTGGTGCCTTTAACAGTAGAACAAAAGGCAAAAATAAAATAAAAATCACAGATGTAATTATCCTTGTAATCCTTGTTGGAATTATGCCCCTTAAAAGTGCACTTGCAGCATTATTTCTGCCTTTTGTCTCCTCCACAGGCCACCATGCTATATAATCCAAAACAGTTGTTTAAAAGCTAGATCCCCTTTCTATTGTGTACACTGTTTCTTACAATTACACTAGATAAAGCACCTGTCAGTCAAGTTGGATCTCTCTTTCTAGATATATCATAGTTTAATACTAGGGAGCAAAGCATGAACTCAGTAACAAATCCCAGCTTCTTAATCCCTGGTGTTTTACAGAGATGTTACCATCTGATCTGCTCAACTATTGCCATTTTCCCTCTACCCATCCCCCCAAAACTGATTTGATATCCTCTTAAAGACTCAGTGTATTACATTAGAAGTAGTCAGCTGACATCTTCAATCTAATTTCCAAAGAAGCAAAATTCAATTCAAGAAGACTAACAGCTATTTCTCCTTTTCTTGGTACCATCTCCACAAGTAAAGCATTTTTTTTAATAGGAGAGAGATTGACGGAAACAGAAACAAGGGTGATGGTGAAAGAAATAGGATGATTTTTGGCTCTAGCTACAACTGACCTTCATTCCACCCACTGCTGCAAGGAAATGCTGTTTTGAGGAGAAAAAAAGGTTTCCATCGTTAACATGAAATGAATATTTGTATTCAAAAGTACTGTATGTCTAACACTGCTTCTTTGATGGCTGAGCCTACATAAATAAAAGTACATCTAATTCCAAACTCACCTTTGTCTGATCCTTATTTTATGTTTTAGAGTAGACTAACAAGAGCAGTAAGGTACCTACCTACCTACCTACCTTTTTCTTTGCTGCTATTAGATTACAACTCAAGGCCAAAAAAAAGGTTAAAGCCTGCATTACAAGTAGGAGATACCCTTCTGATCTTTCCAAATCTACATATCATCCTACTTAAATATGTTTATCACATGTAAGTACGTTGGTCTATTTTAATCCTTAGGATCTGATGATACTGAAATTAAGATGGGAATATGTTTGCTCGGTAGCCTTAGCCACATCTATTTCTAGAAAATAGTCTATTCAATTATGTTATCAGCTATCCATGCTTCATAGAAATAGACAGTCTAATTCAGGGCTGTCAAACTCCCGGCCCAAGGGTCAGATGTGTCACTTGCTGACCACGCCCATGCCAGGTTTAGCGAAGGGGGAAAAAGTCCTGATATGCCACATGACGCCACCATGACGTGAGTTTGACACCCCTGGCCTATTCCATGAAAGGTAATGCCATTTGTTACATCCTCTTAAAGTGCAATCCACCATGAATGAAGCTTGATTCTTGGTGTCTAACACCCACCCCCCCACTCTTGTATAAATATTTCTTTGGCCTGCCATAGACTATGCTTTATTTTCCATTAATCATTACTGATGAGGAAAGCGCAATCTTATTAATCAACCCATTGCAGGGAGGCCTCAACTTAAAACAATTCATTTAGTGACCGTTCAAAGTTGCAACGACAGTGAAAAAAAGTGACTTGTGACCATTTTCCACACTTGACTGTTGCAGCATCCCCATTATCATGTGATCAAAATTCGGACGCTTGGCAATTGACTTATATTTGCAGTGTCCCGGAGGCATGTGATCACCTTTTGCGATCTGACAAGCTAAGTCAATGGGGGAGTCAGATTCACTTAAGAATCATGTTACTAACTTAACAAATGCAACGATTCACTTAACAAAGGTGGCAAGAAAAGTCGTAAAATGGGGCAAAATGCACTTGACAAATGTCTCCTTTAGCAGCAGGTATTTTGGGCTCAACGGTGGTCATAAGTGGAGGACTACCTGAAATTAGCAATCTTAAACATGTTGCAAAGCAGTTTGTCTTGCCCCCATCCCCTTCGTGAGCCACTCCTTCTGGATCTAGGGCTGCGTTAGCTGCATCGTGGGCTGCAATCTCAGCAGCCAAATGAGAGCATATCCTAACAGCAATTCATGAATCAATAAAGGACGGCAAGTTTGTTTTTATTATTGCCCGTTTCACTCAGTATTACCCATCATGAAATGGCTTTTATAAGATGATCTTTAAAAATCTTTGGAGATGACGCAGAGGAGTCAATTTGCATCCTTTTTTGTAGAGCTGCAGGCGTGGTTATTTAAACTGCTTTACTTGACCAAGTCATCTAACAGGCTCTTCTGTAGCATTAAAAATATGACCTTGATGGTTTTCTTTGCCTTGCAAATCTTTTGATCAGGCTATTATATTATATTATATTAAAATTGTTATCTCCTGATACAAAAGGTGGCGTTCATGTGAAAATACCAACCTACTGGATCGGAGAAGCCATAGTTATTTCCTGTTGAAAGGAAGAGTTCCTGATGAACTCTTGATATGTATTTGACGTATTTCCATTGGCCCTCATATAATATCACGAGAAATACGAGTCTCAGATCACTCCTAAGCGTATCACAAACGTAGGGACAGCCAGACAGTCCAGCAATTGGCCTAGCAGTCAACGGGGAAATGAAAGACCTCCTACATGGCAGAGTGTGATCCAGTCTTCTTCTGAACATGGGCGAGCAATCTGAAAGAATTGCAGGGTTCTTTGGGGGTTTCCTCTTCCTTCTTCCAAAGATCGGTCAGCAGCTCAGAGTAAACGCTGTTCAGCTCACAGGCACACCGAGGTGTGCAAAGTGGTGAGCTGGAGACTCATCCTACGTTGTGCAAGAGGGAAACACAATCTGTAGTGCACTGAGAATCTCCCTCCACAGCCGCGTACAGCCTCCCTTTGGGCAACTCTCAGCTGCTCAGTCCAGATATGAGGCGTTGGAAGCCAGAGTCCAAATATACGAGGATCAAAGTGACAGAGATGGAAGTGCTGGTGGCAGGGAGCCAAATAAGACAGCCGAACGTTGTTGCTGTTGCTTATTTTAAAAACACTTCTCTTTCTGAAGATCAGTTTACAACTATCCCTAGTGGGAACTATTTGCAGCAACTCCCAAAGCTGAACACAAAAAACCCCTTTATCAGTATTCCTCATCCTTTTTGACAGTGATTTAAAAAAATAAAAATAAAGGGGAGAGAAGTGTCCTTAAGAATTCATCCCATTTCCATCCTAATGCCCATATAAAACAGCGGTTCTGAGATGTATCTTTTGGTACTTAACATTAACTCTCCTTACTAACACTTGTATGTAATCTTCACTATTAAGAAACATATCAATGTGCAGGAATTTGATCCAAGAAATCCTTTGCTCATTTTAACAGCTCAAATTAAGTCACCAGCAAACTTCCAACTTAATCAGTTCTTTTTACAAACTTCTTTTAAATGAAAGATGGAACCAAGAGCCCAAATCTAAGGGGATCAAACCTCCCCTTATCTTCACAAATGCTTGCTTTGTCAGGAAAATTAAAATCTCTCATGTGCACACAAATATCTTACATATACCCATTTTGGCGTATGAGAGGTACACATTCCAATTTCATTTTCAAATACATGTTAAAATATTCATGAAGTTACTCAAGCACCCTCGCCCCACAATATACTTTCTTGTAACATTTCAATGGGACTGGCCAGGTTCAAGTTTGGTGACGAGTATCTTACTCCGTTTTGATTCATTAAAATGCCTGTTCCCTCATTGCTCTAAACCAATAGCTAATTTTACTCATCTGGTTTACATCTTGTGTTTACCCACAGGAAGACACATGATACCAAGTCATAAACTATGGTTTACACACCACAGTGCATGGGTTCACGCAACTGGCCAAGCCAACACTGAATAAACAGACAAGTTACTGCAATGAGTGCCCCAGCCAAACAGTGGTGGACAACTTGGCATCTATCCAATTTTAACCACCCCTTCAATCAATTGAACCATCATGATCAACGACAAAATTTGTGAGAGTCATAGTTCAAAATATTTCAAGGGCAGCAAATTGTCTTTGCTCTTCATACCTCCCGGAAATGAAGTTCACAAATCCTCAGAACACCACAAAATCTTGGGAAAAGCCCACGTCAGGCAGCAAGCAAAAAACATGCTCAGCAAAATTACAGTTAATCTCTCAATTAGACAAAACAAGCTTGTAGAGAAGATTATTTGATTAGCAGGGAGAAGAACAGTAGGCAAAAACAGGATCTTGAACTGATGTGTTTAATTTTCTGCCCTAAATACAACTACGACGTCCATTTCAGGAAAGCAGGCAGGCATTCCTTAGGTCCAGTCTCTACCGTAGACCATATATAATCCATGCCCAGCTCATGGAAGAAAGACACTCATACAAAATCAAATCTAAAATCAGTCCTGGATCTCCCCAGGCTGATGGAGACAGAAGTTGGGAGCCCTTCAGAGCCCTTCAAGTCCTAGAAGAGTTGACCCTTCAGAGTTCGGAAAACAGCGGCTGCTCCCGGGTGTTGCTCCAACTGCTCCAGGGCACGAGAGGACTTTGCCCAGAACTAAATGAAGGAAACTGAGCGGTCACAAAGAAGAAAGGAACATGGCTGATGCTTCCGTTCGACCAGCACTGGGAAAGAAAGACACAAGCATCAAACCAAGGGCAGGAGAAGCAAAGTGTTCCTGTTTCCTCAAGATGGCCTGGGCAATCGCAGGCTCTTTCTACTTGCTGGGAGAGATTCCAGGTCATCACTCTTTGTCTAAAGCAGAAATGCATTTCAGCAAGCCAACATTGGAAAGATGAATGAGCGGATGTGCTGTGCACGATGTTGGCCTCTTCTGTGAGGCTCAACTGGCTTCTGCTTATCGGTTTTATTGCTTTTGATTTTATGTATGTATGTATGTATATTTTATTCTTGGCTACAAGATGTCCAGAGTTTGGTTTAAGATGGGCAGCTATATTTTTTGAATGTAGTTATATATTTTAAATCAATGAATAAACCTGCTTTCGGAATGTGGCTAAAGAACCTGGAAGTTGATTCTCTGGCCCGTTTACATATATCCTTTCTTTCTATTGGTTGTGTAGCCATTGTGAAGCCTTTTCCTTTCCTGACATCTATTTTTCGCCTCTATTTTCTTAAATATATATTTTGACAGTGAGCTGGGCAACATATAAATTTAATAAATAAAAAAACACAAAAACCTCAGGTGGAATGTCGAGAAGATACGTCTGCTTACTTTCTTATATATGCTCAGAAGCCATACTTTACTCTTGGATTTTTATTCCTAAATTCTTAGAGGTAAAAAAAAACCCCCCAGGGATCTCCATTTACAGATTACAGAAAGCTAAGAATGCTTATGAGGAGCACAGCATAAATGAGGGAGCAATGGGTAATTTTGGATGTCTGCATCAGTTGTAATTTTCTCCTTCTCCTTAAAAATTTTCATTTTTGTAATAACTTTTGAAGGGGGTTATAGCTAGGCTTGGTGTTATCCTGTAGTTTCTTGGCCATGCAGAAGAAAACTGAGTTTAAAAGCAAAATAAATAAATAAATAACCTCTTTCCAAAATGGTAATATGTCTAAATGAATGATTTATGTTGAAATAGGGATTGATCTCCTTTTAGTCAGAGTGATATACTTTCTTACATAAAATAAATATAAAACTTTGGCACAAGAGCCAAGAATGCCTCACATTTCATTTCAGGTTTCAGAAGTCTGGAAATAGTACCTTAAGGGCTTCAAAGCTTGCTTTTAAAAATTAATGATCTTGGGACTCTAATTGTATACGTAGCCCAGGATAGAATCATGAAATGTGCACAAAATCCAAACAAATCCCTAAACACGGATTCCAAATCTATCAATCTACGCAATTCAGAAAAACAAAACAATCATTGAGTATCAAAGTAATGTCTAAGCCGAATTACATGAGGCTACAAAGCAATCCACCCCATTTGGATCTGAAGATAAATTTACACTAATCCTTACTTTGTTGATTGGGAAGAGCCCAGCTGTTGAGTAAAATATATCCCTTTAAATTTTTACCTAGGATATTCTAGAATAGACAAGAGGAATCTTACAATTACAGTACTTCATGCCCTAATAATAGCCATCCAGAGAGACTGTTGTTAATGCTACTGGAAATGTGGACAAGTCAGCAAATAAGCCAACTTTATATTGTATGTGTTTTAGGGTATCTAGTGACAGCAAAACCTTCCCTCTCCTTACTCAGCTTAGCCCTCCTCACAGCACTTAGAAAACATAGATTTAAGTAGCAATAGCAATGGCAAAGACAGAGACAATTCTTCCCAGCCGGATCAGGCATTCTTTACAATTCTCAGTACTTGGAGGTTGAACTTACCACTGTCAGAAGGGCTCCCTTCTTAAAGCAAGGATGAAAAGTAACCAGCTGTGGCTGAACCCCATCTTCACCCTGTACGAATCCACTAGAAGTGGTAGAAGAAAGAGTGTGTATTATAACAGGGATGTCTAAAGGCTGTTTTGATACTACTTGGAGGCTTGCAGACTCTGGGACCCACAGCACACATCAAAAGTACATTAAAATTCTTATTCTCTGGCCTAGTGATGTCTAATACTCTCTCTCTAGTATCCCAAGACCGCTACCTCTCCTGCTTCTTTGGCTTAAATACTGTATAGCAGGGGTGTCAAACTCAGTCTCATTGAGGGCCACATCAGGGTTGTGTTTGACCTCGGGGAGACCAGGGTGGGTGTGGCCAGCTCGACGTCACTTGTGTCGGGGGCACCCATGGTAGCCAACTGCTAAGGCAGGACTTCCCTCATTATAATCTCCTTACTTCCTTTTCTCCTTTTTCCTTCCCTCTTCATTCTTTCTTCTTTCTTCCCCCCTTTCCTTATTTTTCCTTCCTTGCTCTCTTCCCATATTTCCTTTTCTTCCCTCTTTCTCTTTCTCCTTTCCTGTCCCTTCTTACATGCTCAAGTGCAAAACAGGAAACATTTTTCCTTTTGTTTTGTTTTTAGTTTGTTTTGCTAGCTCTCTGCCAGTGAAAGGAGAGCCTGGGGCTCCCCAAGCTCCGTTTTCGCTGGCAGAGGGTGCAGGTGGCCGTTGCGGCTGAAAATGGAGCCCAGGAGGGCTGCGCACAGCCCTCCTGAGCTCCATTTTCACTGGCAGAGGCACCACAGGCCAGTCCTTTGCTGCTTCCAGCATGGCCCCGTGGACCAGATCTAAACACCCCACAGACCGGATCCAGCCCACGGGCCTTGAGTTTGACACCCCTGCTGTATAGAGTGAGCAACTTATAGTCTAGTGGACATCTCCCAGCAATCTTTCCTGGTGTTCAGGTAGTCTGGAGTTACAGGGAATTGTAGTTTAGCAACACCTGAAGGGCCAAAAAGACCTTCCCTCTTAGTCCAGATTCTTTTCTTCCTCAATCCAAATCTTATCTACAGTACAGTGGCCCTCAGCTTACAACCATTTGGATTCTTGGCAACTGGCATGTACTTATGACGGTTGCCGTGTCTCAGGGTCATGTGATCCCCTTTTGTGACCTTCTCACAAGCCGTCAATGGGGAAGCCAAAATCACTTAACAACCACGTTACTAACTTAACAACTGCAGTGATTCATTTAACAACTGTGGCAAGAAAGGTCATAAAATGGGACAAAACTCACTTAACTGTCTTATTTAGCAATGGAAATTTTGGACTCAATTATAGTCGCAAGTTGATGACTTCCTGTATTTATTAAAAGGAACATAACCTGGAATTTAAGCCACAATTTCCAAAGTTAGACAGAAAAAAACAACAACCCCTACCTCATCTGCCTCCCTACCATAATCACAATAATTTGAAGAGGATTTCCTCTTTAAAACTACCGGTATTTAAAGAAAAAAAAACCAATCTAGATTTTTTTTTTATAGATAAGAAATGGTTTATGGAATCCATTTCCAGATAAAGAGGGACAGGACAATACTAACCAGGGCAGAAGTTCAAACACAGGGTTATTGCGAGTCCGAAACACTGCAATGATAGTTTTGCAGGCATCCAATTTTCCTGCAGGGAGGGGAAAAACATATTAAAAAGTAAGGAACTTGGCAAAGCACTTCATATGTAAACTGTGGGCAGAATGTGACAGCAAGAAATGGGTTTTCTAAATCTAACACAGCTGAAGGTGGGATGGACCTTGTGCTTATATTCCTAGATCTTCGCGCAATAGCTTTCCCACCAGGTACTTGAGATTTGGGGCCTCATCTATAAAAGAGGGAGACTTAGCTCAGCAACCTCAACCTTCGGCTTCCCCACTGACTTTCACACAACTGCGGTACGCTCAGAAACCATTCATAAGAAACCATTCATAAACAGGTTGCAGATTTTGATCGTATGACTGCAAGGTGCTGGGATGGCTGGAACTTTGAGTACTAATCATAATCAGTCTTTGTTCAGCACCATCGTTGCTGACAAATGGTTGTAGATCGAAATTTACTTAGATTGACCCTTTTAAGATTTGGGTTGGTGAAAGCTCCCGAGACTACATTCGACAGCCAGGAAAACAAATCAATGGATCATCAAACAAGGTTTCTCCCTGGAGGCTCAAATGACCAGACTTAAAATTATCCTACTCTGGACATATTGTATCAGAAGAATTAGCTCTCTGTAGAAGTCTCTAATGCAGGGAAAGTTGGAAAGAGATGAGCAGGACCAGCAGCAAGGGGGATGGACTCATTTACAGTGGAACATCTGAAGGACCAGGTTTGGGACAGAACATCATGGAGAAAAATCTACATGGTTGCTGTAAACTGACATTGACATGATGGCATGTTTAAATATTGCTCCTCTCGTCCTACGGAAATGTATTTGAAGGAAAACAGGGCAATTTACACCAAGCTCAATTTTATAGGGCTTTTAGGACAGTACAAGCTAGCATATAAGAGCCTTTCCTCTTGGTTACAGCACAACAGGGCCTGAACTGGGAGGAATTATCTAACTGGTTGACAGCTATATGCAATCGGTGTGGTTAGTGGTCTTTGACATCACAATCCTGTGCATACCGTCAGAGGAATAAATTTCAATAAACCAAATGGGACTCCTTCTAAAAAATATCCTTGGGACTGCACTGCCAAATCTTTCTGGGGAAAAAAAACCCAGAAAGCAACTTCAATGTGCACATGAGAAAGTGGGACATAGAGGAGTTTACTCAGATGCAGAAGCAACTGTTTCTAGTTCTTTCTCGGCCAAGACATTTCTCCTATACCACCAGCATTTCTCAACTGTTTATTTATTAGATTTATAGGGCCATCCAACTCAGTGTTGACTCTGGATGGTGTTCAGCAGAAAAACGAACTATAAACCAAAAGAACCATATATATAAAATAGCTACTGCTCATGCTCCCCCCTAGGTTTTTCCTCCTCTAAGGGTTGACTTATTTGGCAAGAGTGTTTAAGAAATCATGAAGGAAGAGGTAACTCTCAGCTTTAGAGAGAACACTATTATGTTTTAAAACAAAGTTTTCTGAGGCACAGCAAGGTAGCCACTTCATGCTTACAGTGCCCTTCCCCTCATTTCTACAAAAAAGGGGTAAAATAAAAGAGCTGGGGGTCATTTCAGTCTTCAAGCAGGATGTGCCATTCCCAAATGCAACAGATTGAACATACGCATGTGCTTTTATGAAGCAGGAAGTGGGTATTCTTTCATCCGTATCCCGTTTTTTCCAAATATATAATCTTGAAACTGACGGGGGTCAGTTTGGGCAAATGTCTCAGCCTTTATAGATCTGTGGGTAAACTGTGGGAAAGGGGAAAGGATCACATGTTCCATTTGAAGCTCTCTGGAGGAAAGGCAGAATGTAAAATGCAGACGGAATAAAGGAGCAAAAGCCACCTAATGTACTGAAAGTGTCGTAACATTCTGAATTAGCCACACAGTAAAATACTTAACATATTTTGAGGATTTTATCTGAGGAGTACAGGAATACAATCATCCTAAGAAGAACCACTAGGTTCATCCTTGTTTCAAATAACTTTAAGGCATTCCCCCCCCCCCCCTTTCTTTGTTGGGTTTGGTGATATCCTTCTTTTTGCCTTGAAATGCAACCTATAAATGTCCCTTAAAATGCACACAAAGCACATCCTTATGTTATTGCTCATGGGCTTTTGAAGCGACGTGCTTTCTGCTTGACTGTATATCCCGGAGGGGTGCAGCGGGCTCTAATGGCTGGCTGCACGAATCACCCGCACTCACATTCAAAGACAAAACACAAACCTTCCTGGAAGCAGGACCCCAATGGTTTTTCAAAATGTCGCATTTGGAGAAGGACTCAGAATTTGGCATGGGCATCTTTGCTGAGGGCACCCCCCCCCCTTTGCTCCCCATTTCCCCAAGCTTCCCCCAGAGTTTCAAAGGAGCAGGCTTCACCTTGAATGATCACCGCAAGCCTCTCCCCGCTTGGATCCCAAACCATGGACTGCACTTCCCCTCCAATCCTGGAACACAGGGACAGAAGATTTGAAGAAGAGCAAAACGCTTAAGCGTTAATGGTCAACTTTGCTGCAACAGGAAGAAAAAAAGACTGGGAGTCTGGAATTTAAAAACTTTTTTTAGAAAGTGTTAAGGGGGGGAAAAACTATTTAAAAAAACCAAAAAACTTACTTCATGCTACAAACGTATATTATTATCCAATTATTATTACTACATTAAATTTATTTGCAGCCCATCCTGAGGTTTGAGGAGCTTCTGAGCTATACATTCTAGCTCCAGGGTTTCTAATTACTGGAAACCCTATTCAGAAAAATCTTTTTTGACTCCCACCCAAACCCAGTTCTCTACGCTTCCACCAACCAACGTATCAACGCTCCAGAGCAACCACAACAGTACTGAAGGCTAGAAACATTCAACCAAATTCCACACAGACATGGTATATTCCCTTTCTCTCACCTCTCCTCCCCGTAGGGAGTCTCGAATGTAGTCTCTGAAAGATCTGCCACAATGGAAGCTGTTTTAGACCCACCGACCTGCCTTTGCTGCTCTCCTGAAATATCGGAAGTTACCAGAGAAACCAAACAATAGGAGGATGCAGGTAGAAAGTGGCTTTGCACCCAGATCAGATTCCCTGTTCGTCTCCTCCGTTGTTGATTACTTTGACAAGCGGTTCTTCCAGATTCTACTTTGCTTATTATCGGTATTCATTTAATAACCAAGTATCGTGCAGAATAATCAAATCTGTACATTAAACAAATACGAAGTTGCATTATGCAAGACACTGAAGCCAACTCCATAGACCGCCCAAAAATCTTATTCGATAACATTTCTTCTCTGCTCCAGTGCGCTACACATACAAGAAAGAATCTCCGAAGAACGCCACCCAGCAAGCCCCAACCTCCGCTTCATTAAAGAGACCAAGATTCCAGCTTGCTCCTTAAAACCATTTTTCATACTGCAAAAACCGAGAAGCCGTACTCGTGTCACAGCTGCATACTCACCACTGTATTCCAAGAAAGATAAGGAATAGATCACAAATTCCCCCTGGACAGTGAACAGCAAACGACTGCCATCTGGACTCCAGCAACCAGTCTGGGATCAGACAGAGGCAATGGAAAACAAATGCACTTTTAACGCAGGTGAAACAAAGGGACCAAAATTCTTTGCTAAATAGATTGTTGGGATCTGGATGTTCGCTATGTTTGGTCGTATTCCTGCGATGGAATTTTACCAGGCTAGGTAACTTCACCAGTCCACGGGAGAGCGGAGTTCGCTAGCTGTTTATGTATAGCTGCTGATAGTCAACAGCCAGATAAACAGTCAAAGAAGAAATAATACTCTAATCAAGGAACCATCAAGGAAAAACATTTCCAGTCAAGACTGGCAGTCCAAATCAGCAAGCTCCACTTTCTCTCAGGTTGATCTGATTGCTTGGCCTGCTAATAAAACACCTAAAAAAACCCAAGTTCAGTGAACACCAAGAACCCAACAGTTCAACCTTAAAATACACATATTCTTTCGTTTTGGAGAAGTTAGGTTATTGGAACTCCATTCTACATGAAGATACCTTTAAAAGCTGTCCGGAGACCACAGTTGTTACAAAAACTGTCCCTATCATAGAACACTGATCCTCTGGTTGCTCTGTTGGTTAGGTTGGTAGTCTGCATCCAAATCAATTGGTCTGATTTGGTCAATAAAGTCCTCTAGAAAGCTTGGCTCCAGGACATTTTAGGTATAAGCGGCCAGACTTATGGAAGAGGATGCTAAGAGTCCTGTCCATGGAGCTACATCTAGCAACCTAGTTATTAGTGTTTTGCAAGGCAGGAAAGAGTATGAATGAATAAATAAATGATTGGTAATATTAAAATCACAAGAAAATTCCAAGTAGAAATTCAGTTCCTGAATGAAAAGACTACATGATTAAATTGGGTTTTGATAACTGATTTTGGGGGGGATTTTTCAAGATTTTACAGTGACCAGACAGATACATCTTTGGCTGTGCATCATTATTGAGCTGCATTCCATTGTTTTTGAGTGGTTATTTCTGTCTTTCCCTTCGTAATAATAGTATGAACTGGGCAGTACCGCAATTTTTGTAAATAAGTAAGAACCCTTCACCATGCGGACTTCTGAACCTACCCGACAAGGACCTTTGATAGTTGGCCATTTCTCGTAAGTCCACATCTGAACCTCCCACACTCTGCAATAAGATGGATAAGTCAGTAAAAAGAAATGAAATTGCTTTGGGAGCACCATTCAGCTAGGAGAAGAGCAATGACATTCATTGTTCTTACCCCACTGTCCATTACTCCACTAAAGGAAGAGGACTGACCTTAGATGGCTGGTTTCAAGGCTCTCTGCTCACCTAAAGACTGCTGAAGGTGTCGCCGCTAGCACCTTGCTGCCATCAGGTGACCATGCCAGGTACGTGACCCCGCCTCCTCCAAACCACTGCAACTGGATACAGTTTTCTGTGGAAACATCCCATACCTAGTGGCACAAGATCAAAAGAAGAGAAGTCACTGTGGAAAGAAAGCACTGTTTCTTCCAACAAGAATCTTCTAGTAGCCCTCACTTTAAATTAAAATGACACCACCGATAAAGAGTTTGATGGGAGAACAATTAACACCTTGCACCCTAGACTCCTCCTGAAAAGACTGCCAAAAACATTTGCTCCCAAACTCTTTGACCTTTTCAGGACATCCATTGCCCGAGAGAACCATATTTGCAAAAAGGCATTCACTACAGAGTAATGTCCGTGGCTCTATTTGCCACAGCTTTTATGCTATCGCTTGTTCTATACCAGGAGTGGGAAACGATGGTTCCTTTACAACTTGTGGAATTCTGGGAGTTGAAGTCCACAAGTCATAGAGGGGCCGTCATTCCCCACCTCTGTTCTATACCATAACAGTAGGAACAGCACAACATACTTACAAGCATGGCTGTATCAACAGGTGAGGCTGACAGAAGCAATCCTCCACTGGGAGCCCAAGCCAAGCTGGTGATGGGACTGTGGCCGGGATGGCTGAGCACTTGAGCACAGCCAGATGAAGGCCTATAGGAAACAGAGACACACATCACAGGAAGCTCATAATGTGGTTTCTTTTGATTTTCATCGGCAACTTATGAAAACCCACTCAGCAAGCCACAATTAAACCGGAAGTCAGCGTGCTGTGTGAGCCCACCAAGTTGCTTCTCCATATACGAGCACATATGCTGGCAAAATAAAGGTACTAAGGCTGTACAGCAGTTTGAACCTGAAGGTCAGAAGGGGCATAAGAGCTACATGGCAGCACTCAGCTCTCCTTAACCCAAATGTGTCTTTATCTACGGTTGCGCTGCCACTGTGGATGACAAGTGTGTGATGCTAGGAAAATCCATGGCTGCTTTAAGGAACTGTAGGGAAGTGCTATGGCTGCAACCTTATAGGCTTCAAAACATCTTTCCCCATTGAGTCCGAAGCACTGAACAGTCCTTCAGAAAATGTTCCCTGCGCCACCCTGGCTATATCAGCACCATCTACCATCCGGTGCTGCAGAATTCACCACATTCCCATTATCAGAAATGAGCAATGTGTGCAGCAAGTAGCTGCATGGCCAAACATCAGTAGGAACATCAAACATCAGAGAGACTGAGTAGCACTGTTAAGTCTTGGGATACAGGTGAGCACTTAGTAGCCTGAAACATCTGGATCCCAGCCTTCCGCAAAAATAACTCCCACATCGATATTGTCTCTGTTTAGAAACTTGCAATACCACGAGACAACAGAAAATGGATGAGAAACAGAAGAAAATAAGGACATTAAAATAAGGGATCTGAAAGCCACAAAGATCTTCATACAGTGCCACTAATTGCTGGAAGGCTGCCTATGTCCTTGAGAGGAGACCCAGAACTTGCTAAGGGGTGCACGATGGTAGCTTTCCTTTCTTGGGGACCTTTATTTTCTTGTATTCTTTATTTAGATCATAGACTTGGGAGAAGGGACACATGATATACAGCATACGTAGTTTGGAGGTGGGAAAAGGTACATGGAGGAATAGGAAAAAGCTGTAATGGGGAAGAGACTAAGAATACACTAAAAATAAAAGAACTGGACTGCGCATCTGAAATCTAATAAGCATTTACTTCAATTAGCAGCAACGAAATAGCAATTGTGACTTGCTGGCTAACATGGGCTGCCATCACTGATTAATCAACAAGACCTGACTGGGTTACCTGGTAGAAAGGGAAGTGGGATCCAGGTGCCAAATCAACACACAGCTATGGCACCCCACAGCAAGGATAGACGCACACAGTGGCTTCCAGGCCATCAAAGCCACATTTCTTTGCAAACGATGCTTCAGGATTGGGACAATAGTACTGGAGAAGAAAACCAAAACAGAGATATAAATTTGTCCGGAGGGCCAGAGATACCAAGCATATGTTAGCAAAATGAGCCTAAGGAATTGACGTAGGCTACACTGTGTGATTAAATACCCTTCAAATAACATGATTTGTCCTCTGTTGCTGCAAAGTAGAAGACAAAGAAAGTATTCAATTACAGAAAGGTAAATTTCAGTTGCATGTTAGAAGAAACATCCTAGCAGACAAGAAGGTTGGCTCCCCTTCCTGAATGTGTTCAAGAAGCTACAGGAATATTGTTTCACTGAGCAGAGGGCTGGATTAATGGCCCTTACAGTTCCTAAGATTGCAGTAAGTCAGAAGTTATATTTCTACATACAAGCCCAAGAATAAAACAATTACTTTTATTTATGTAGATTTCCACACAAAGCAACTAGGCAGGTGGTTTGACAATTGGTTTTCTGCAGGTTGTGATCCATTTCTATTGGATGATCACCGGGAAATTGCCGAGATCCCTCACAAGATAGATTTTGGTTTGACCTCATTTATTACAGATGATTAATGTTTTAATATTGGCTATCTGCTGGTGGGGCATAAAGCTAACAGCTTTCCTAAAGAAAAACATTACAGTGCAAGTATAAAAATGATTAAGTACTAAAAATATCTTTAAAAAGCCAAGTAAGAGATGAGTCTCAATAACTTCAAAAGTCAATGAGCAACTTAGAAGGGCAGGAGACTAGTTACACCCTTGCAAAGAAGGGTGGCATGCTACAGTTTGAGAGCCCAGAGAAAAATCTTCTCTCGTAAACTTTCACAGAGAAGAATATTCTCAAGCAGATCCTCCCTGTATATATTATTAATTGGGCAGGTCCATCTGAGAAAATCTTCACTTTTTGACTATTGAAGAATATGCAAAACTACTTGACACAGGCCCAAAGGTGGGCAAAGAATAGGTGTACAGAATGGCCGACACTTAGTCCAAATGATCTCCTTCTCCCCCTCTGCCTATACATTTTGGTGGGTGGGAACAGCTTCTTTTTAAGCAAACCTAGTTTGTTCTTATGCACAGCTCCCATTACTATTCTCATCTCAAGGTCCAATAATCCAACTACAGCAGTACCTTGATACTCATCCTTAATTGATTCCAGTAGGCACGAGGAGTATCAAAAATGATGAGTACCAAACAAATTTTCCTCATAAGGAATAATGTTGTGAGTCCCAAGGCAGCCAACATCAACAAGTTCTAACTTGTGCATTGAGTACCAAACAATGAGTACCAGCACAAAATTTTCATATCAAAATGTGTTACCAAATTTGGTAAGTGTCAAAGCAGCTGAGTACCACGATGCCACTGTATTTCTTCTCCTTGGCCTGTGCTAATCAACTCTTAAGTAAACTCTTGAATGGAACTTTCTATACCACCCTGGAGAGTTCAAGCTTTCTGTCATACGCCATGTTAATTGCCACTGGCTTCAGTCTGTTCAGAGTAACGCTCTACCTCAGACCATTTAGGTCCCTTACCTGTTGGTATTATAAACATGGATGGAGTCATCCAGAAGGGCCACTGCAAATTTGTTGGTATGAGGATGCCACGCAAAAGCTCGGATTGAGCAGCCTGCCCTGTAATAAAGACAAGGGGCGTTAAAAAAAATAATTTGGGCTTGTTTCCATCAAAAAGCCAAATGGGATTTAAAAGATGGAAGCTACACAGTTGGGGTTGGTTGGCTGCCTACCACAGAAAGCATAAGTGTAAATGAAAACTGGGTGCTTCTGAAGAGTCACGTTAGAATGGCTAACCAGCAAGGCAATTACTTCAGAAAACACTTGTGTGTAAAGGAAACGTTTTAGCTTGCATTTATGATTAGCATGGAACCAATACCTGCTATTCTAGGGTTAACTGATACTGTTTACATAGGAGATGTACACAAAATAATATGCATTCAGAAATTCGATTAAGGGCTCTGCAGATTATCTGGTAAATAAGACTACTATGCATAGTAAAGGAGAAGAATATGTATCATATTGATAAAATATGTCCATTTCAGGTTTAAAGCAGTTCAACTGGATTCCTTTCCAATAAGGGAGAGGATTCAGACAGCAACTAATATTTGGTTACTGGATATATGCAAACCACCCAGGACTCACCAATCCACAGCCTGGGAGAATTTTGCTATTATATCTTCACTTGGCAGCTTTGAGAAAGAAGAAACAGCAATGTTAATACTTCACTGGCAGCCACTTAAGAGTGGCCATATTTGAATACCCAGGAGAAACTGGCTAAAGGGAGAAGGAAAGGTTCCCTCCATGAAATGGAAAGAAGGCACAGCTACCACATCTGACATCTCAAGCAATTATTGATCCCAGTATGGACTGGCATGCTTCCCAGTCACTAATTCCCCCGGGCCCTCTCTTCTACTCGGGCTATGTTATGAAAACCTCACCGACAAATGGGGAAAGAAGGAGCCATGGAGGGAGGATATCCAACAACAGAGTCCTAATGCACATCGAGATCCGGATTTCATCCATTGCACAGCTGAAAGATAATACAGATAATCCTCAAGTTACAACCAGTTGCTTGATGGCAAAAATACCCATTTGAGAGAGTGTATTTAGATTTACGACTGCAAGACTAAGAGACCGATTTAGATTAGATTAACACCTGGTATAAAAAGATGGTTGAAAAGGTTGGGCCTGGTGATATGGTCTCTCGACTTATGACCATAATGATTCATGACTGGCATTCCAGTCCCAATTGTGGTCATAAGTCGAGAACTACCTGTGCAGAAGATAGAAAGTGTGCCGCCAATTCTAAAAATGTACATGTTTTAAAAAATGACCTTAATGGACTGGATCAATTTTCTTTTCTCATGCTTATATCTTATCTTCAAAAAAACCCCAACACTCCTATCTTTCTTTTCCGCAAGAGTAATGTTACATTCTTGCCAGAAGAAAGAATGACTTATCTGGGAGACGACATATCATTCTTCCAGTAAGCTTTGGGAGGGGCACCCATGAGAAATTTGTCAGAAAATAATATCCTTCTAGTGAGCCATTTTAATCAAATCAATCCGAAGGATGAATGAGGGCATCACATCTACATCACTCCTACATCCTTGTTTGCTCTTATTATTGCACCAATCACCAGCTCCTAAATTTCTAGAAAAACGTGACTCTGAGGGAGAGCTAAGAAAAGATTTTCCTATTCACTCCTCAGCTGGTAAGCTGTACTGTACAATTCTTAGTGCACTACCTAGCTCCTTTGAGGATTCCACCCAAGATTGCTCGTTTGTTCCCTGGTCCGAGTCCTGTTCCTCTTCTGCGTTTGCGAGTTCTTCAAGCACACCAGCCACTCCAATGTCACGCCTGAATAAAATATATTGTACGAAAGCTGCTATAGGTGAAAGGGAGCATGATTATGTTCCACATGCAATTGGAAAAGTAATTTGATGTGCATCAAAGCAACTTCAGATTTTACGATCATAGCTTTTCTCTTTCAGCTTCTTTAATGAGAAGCTTCAGTGCTCTTCTGTGACCCAGCCTCATGGTTTTTATTCCCTATCCTCCTGGCTCACTGATCACCCAAGTACCTAATATTCTCCTCAGTTACCAATGTCAGATCTGTTGTAAAAAAATTTACATTTAGGAGCCAAACCTTCTTCAGGTTGCTTGACGTAATTCCCTCACTTACTCTTATGTAAGAATATCAGAGGAAAACTGCTTTGTCATCACCAGCCTGGGCCTGGGCAAACCTATCAGGAAAGGCGAGAAGACCAAGCATAGCTGCCATAATGTTATGCTGGTTCTTCACCTATGAAATGCTAGAGCAGGGGTGTCAAACTCGCATTGTCACAGTGGCGTCACATGACGTACTGCAACTTTTTCTCCTTTGCTAACCAGGTGTGTGGCCAGTGTATGACACATCCGGCCTGTGGGCCGCGAGTTTGACAGCCCTGTGCTAGAGAACTATGATGCAGACATTCTGTGTGTGTGTGTGTCCGTGTGTGTGTCCGTCCTTAATGCTAAGAGAAGTGGAAGAACATTACTAATTCCCACAGCCTAGTTCAGGATTTTCTTGTCAGTACCATAACAGCCATCAAGCAAACAACTATAGCTTATCAGGTCATTCTCTAACTGCTTCTTATAAATAAGATACCAGGTTGATGCCAATCAAAAGGATAGGTTATGCAGCGAATATTTATCTGTATTATTACCACATTTACTGTCTAAAATAAGAAATATCCTTTTCAGTATCAACTCTACTAAGACAAAAATGCAGTTCTCTTAACTGATTTAAAGTACGTTGTGAACATTAAACAACTCTATTTAAAACTGAAAATAACAACCATGTAAAAATTGGACAAGGACATAAAAACATGAAGGCAGAAGGCTTGTAGGCTTAAATATAAATTTGATCTTATCACCAGAAAGCGAGGTCATCCTAAGAATCTGCTGTCACTTTTTAATCTATTTAGCCTGTCCTCCTTTTCTCCCCCAATGCTTTTCTCCTCTGATTTATATATCGGAAGTGAGAAATTCATGGAAAAAAAAAATAAGCCAGCAGAGAGACAAATCCTAGGAAGGAAAAAAACCTAGCGTTCCTCTTATAGTTCTTCAGCTGGGAGTGTGCACTTTTCTTAAACTTGAGGGCAATCAGTGTGTGGAAACACGCAGCTTTGGCATGATCATCCTAACCCAATGCAAACTCACCAGGCTCTGATGCACCTCTTCCAGAGTGACTCCTGGTGATGAATAAAGACTGGCTTGGTGCTGTGTTCCAGGCGACTGAAAGCTTTCAGGTTTTCTTTGGGAATTGAGGGTGTGGGAAGACTTTCCATCTGCACAATTAATCACAGAATTAAGAAGAAAGTAAAATTCCTTGACCAGAATTATTTATACCCACCCACCCCCAAAAAAGGAAAAAAAGCTGGATAATAGGGCAACCAGTCAAGGTTCCAGTTTCACTTCAGTTTACAGGCAGCATGAGAGTAATAGTACATCTGATTTTTCTGTATTTTTTTAAAAAAATTGCCAACAGGTACTAATCAGAATGCAGAATATACAAAACGTTTCTTCCTTCTCCTTCCCTCTATACTTCAAACTGCCCAGACATTCAAAAAGCTAGAAATTAAAGCTTCTAATTAAAGACACAGAGCTTTATATGTGGTCTTTTCCTAGCAAAAATGTTACTTAAACATTACGTAAAGTAAGTCACGGAATTAAAGATTTTCTTCGAAAAGAATTTTGTTTCTGTTGGTCAAATGTAAACAAGCCCAGCCTATTACCTTCTGTTATTTTGCCTACTTTCCTCTGCTTGAACATCCTTTTCAAGTTCGTGTTGGACTGCTCAAACGGTATTTCTGAAGACTTTCTGATGAGGATTAGCCAATCCGCTTCAGAAGTCACATATAGGTAGTTCATGACTTACAACCAGAATTCAGCCCCAAATTTCCATTGATAAATAAGGCAGTTGTTAAGTGAGTTGTGCCTCACATTATGACCTTTTTGCCACAGATGATAAGCGAACCCCTACAGTTAAGTTAATCTTGTGGCCATTAAGTGAATCCGGATTCCCCCATTGACTCTGCTTTTCAGAGGCCTGCTGGGAAGATAACAAACGGTGATCATATGATCCCAGGACAGTGCAATATCATAAATACATGCCAGTTGTCTAGTTCCTGAATTTTGATCACTGACCATGAGGATCTTGTAAATGTGAAAACCAGTCATGTCACTTTTTTCAGTGCTGTTGTAACTTTGAACAGTCACTAAATGAATGGTTGTTAAGACGAGGACTACCTGTACTGCTTTTAAGCAATTCTTCTGCCCTTCCTAATTTGTATTTATATTTTGAGGCTAATTCCTACCACTTTATTTTTCCCAAATCACTGAAGATAAAGGCTACCAAAGGTGAGCTGTTAGAATCCAGGAAACCATTAGAAGGCAGTAAAGATTCAAGATTTTTTTCCATCACTCCTCTACCATTTAGTGGATGTTTGGATTTTTGCAATTCGGATCTGGTAGACGTCCCATAGTTAATTCAATGCAACAAGGCGTTGAAGTATTGATCCACTAGACTAGAGGCAGAGATCCATCACTAATCCTTTCAAGCAGATTAAAGAAAAGTTCAAAATGTTTCCCTCATTTGTTTATCAAGTCAAGTATCCATCTGACATTAAATTTTTGGAAGGCTTCCTATTATTAAGACAAGATGGTAGCTGATTTCTTTCTATGGTCGGAAACTATGACTTACCTGACCTTGAAGTGGAAGTTTCTCATAGCTCCGGCCAGAAACTAAGGCATTGTTGAATTCATAAAGGGTGATGTCTCCTGGAGGAGGTGGAGGTGGAAAGAGTGCTAGGGAACACATCTTTCTGGTCATTGAGGAAAAAACAAAGAGGAAGAAAAGAGACTCCTTAAAGCACACCATGCTGGACTGGAGGTTTCAAAGAAATTGTACATTGCTAGACATAGTGCTAGTGACTACTCCAGAGAGGCCAATAGCAAGTTTTAATTTTAGCCCCTACTTCATTACAAATAATTTAGGCAGATTGACTTAAAAGCTTTGCAAAATCGCTCCTCTCATAATTTGTGACTTTGAGTGGTGAATAGTAGTAACAATCAGAAAAGAAAATTAAAAGGAAAACAAGTAATATACTGAAGCAAAATAAGTTGGCAAAAACAGCATATGACACAACATCAAGGCTAGCAATAACAACATCCTGTACATTCTTATTTTAAAAAAAAGGCTTATCTGCTATTCTGATCCAACACACAAAAGAAAAGCCGGGTTTTTACAATTCTATAGAAATTCAATAGGATTAAAGTCATCTTAAGAACCTGGGGGGGGGGGGGGGTGTTACACATGA
>JANHFL010003715.1:322818-334228 GCA_032468155.1 Oxyrhabdium leporinum | reverse complement strand
ATGAACTATTAGGCAGGGGAGGCTATTTTTACCCTCCTGGAGGCTCGAGGAAAGCCTCCGGATCCCGGGGAGGGCAAAAATGCCGCCCCCCCCCACCTTGGTGAAAAAGGCTGACTAGGCCACGCCCACCATGGCCACACCCACCCAGCAACTGGGTAAAGAACCCATTGCTAAAATTTTTGAAGCCCACCCCTGGATATAAGTTACAAGAAAGAGATTCCAACTGAATATAGACTTTCTAATAATAAGAACAGCTTGACAAGGACCTGATTCCAGATAGACCTTGACAAATCCTGCTCTGAAACGGGTTCTTCCTCTTCAGCTGGTAGCATCTCACAGCGAAGTCCAGGCAATGAAATCTTAAGATTTTTGCGCAGTTGGGACCAGAACTGTCAAGTGAGTCACACCTGATTTTACAACCTTTTTTTGCTATGGTTGTTTAGCAAATCATTGCACTTGTTTAAAGAATCCAGCGTTCCCTCATTGACTTTCTGCATCAGAAACTGGCTAGGAAGTTTGCAAATGGTGATCACATGACCTTGGGATGTAGCAACCTTCATAAATGCGTGCCTGTAGCCAAGCAGCAAAATTTGATCACGTGACCGCGGAGGTACTGTGACAGTTGTAAATGCAAGGACCAGTCATAAGTCACTTTTTTCAATGTTGTTGTAAGTTCCAACAATTGCTAAATGAAGGGTTGTTAATCAAGGACTATCTGTACTGAACCTAGAAAGCAACGGGCCTCCTGACATCGAATATGTTCAAACAAAGGTTCCCTAGCCAAAACTCTGTGATTGTTTTGTTCCTGAACTAAACATAGGGGTGGACTAGATGTTCTAATGGGCCCCTTCCAACTTTTGTGTTTTGTGGGTCTTTCCCCAAGTTCGGTTAAACTGCTACCCACCTCTGCTTAAGCTGGCAGCAAAATGTATCAGCAAAGGAAATGCCATCCGTGCTGCTAATCCCCAATCTGCTTATCAAGTCAGTGGGGTTGTACTGATTTGGGGTGTCAAGATGTGTCAGTCTTCCCAGGTAGAGCAGGGAGTAGTTGAGCTAAGTATAGTTTATTGTAAGGGCACATTAACAGAATTTTGCAGGTCTGAAAGAACAAATCCCCCGCCGTCTCCTTTGGAGCCTTCTTTGCCCATTATGCAGCTGCAGGCTATGCCTTCTCTTAGCTGATTTAGGCAGCATCTCTGCCCCTTCTCTCCCAAGTACCATTACAAGACGGTGACCGCAATGATGCAATGGTGCAATGCAAGCGGGTATGTAGTTTATGTGCATCACGACGCACATAACAAATGGGCCGAGCTTTGATCACAATGTCATAACTGCCATCTTGATTTTTATTTTTTTAAACCACACCCTGCGGTGCCTCAAATGGACCGATTAATTTTGCTACAAGCATTACAAAGCAACACTGCAGAACACGAGAATCTTAAGAACTTTGGATGTTCATTTCACGAAGGATGAATTCTCCAAATTGCTTAACATGCGAGTTAGAAAATTGAGAATGTCATTTTTAGGCCGAAGACACCCTGGTTTGTTTTGTTTTAATGGCTTCATGGCTCACTTACATTTGCCGAGACCATTAATTAACTTACCATCCTGCTTTTGAATGAAAACTTTCAAAGTGGTTTTCTAGGCTTCAAACCCATTTCTTAAAATAGTTGGAATTACAACTCTCCCCTCCTTTTTAAAAAATGAGAGGACGAGAGCTGCATTAGACAGACCACTGAAAGGGGGTGCTTCTTTCCATGGTTGTATTAACCTCAGAGATGTCTGCAGAGCGGAGGTCAAGATAGCGGCCATAACCATATGACTGAAGCCCTCCCCTCCTTTCTTTACATGTGTTGTGCCACACAATAAAAGGATAGGATAGGATAGGACAGAACAGAACAGAACAGTATCTGGAAGGGACTTTGGAGGTCTTCTAGTCCAGCCCCCTGCTCAAGCAGGAGAACCTATACCATCTCAGAAGAGTGACTTATGACTGTTTTTCATAGTTACGATCGTTTCAGCATCCCCATGGTCATATGATCAAAATTCAGATGCTTGGCACCTGGTTCATGCTTATGACCGTCGCTGTGTCCCAGGGGTCATGTGATCTCCTTTTGCGACCTTCTGACAAGCAAAGTCAATGGGGAAACCAAATTCACTGAACAGCCGGGTTACTAACTTATCAACTGCAGTGATTCACTTAACAGCTGTGGCAAGAGAGGTCATAAAATGGGCCAAAACTCACTTAACAAATGTCTCACTTAACAACAGCAATTTTGGCCTCCCCTCTGATTGTAAGTCGAGGGACTAGCTGTATTTATTATGGTTGCAGTATCCCAGGTACATGTGATTGCCATTTGTGACCTTTCTAGCCAGCTACTGACAAGCAAAGTCAATGGTAGAAACTGGATTTGTTTAATGACCAGATGGTTCACTTAACAACTTAATAACCATGATCAAAAAAATTGTTTTAAAGTGCGTGTGATTCACTTAACAATCATCTTGCTTAGCAATGGAAATTCAGGTCCCAATTGTGGCCGTAAGTTGAGGACTACCTGTACTTGAATGGGGGGAAAAAGAAGATACTTTCCAAACCACGCCTACATCAAGAATTGAGCACAGAAGTTCAAAGGCAGGAGGGAAAGTGAAACAAAATATCTTGCCAATAAGAACACAAATTGCACCAAGCTCCGCAAAGATCTGGGATTGTGAAGAAATACCAGTTTTGCTTCAGTTTCAAATAAACCAAAGTGAAACAAACAAACAAACAAAAAATCAGGTCTCAAATACTGATGATGCATTGGGAATGTTAGCAGATGATTTTAAATGGTATGAAGATCTGCATAAAATTGATGATGGCTATCCACTAGATTACACAAATCTAAATATTGCACAGTCCCAACCTACTGAAACTTGTTTAGGGAAATATATTTAAACACTCATATGTAAATGATAAATTTCTCTCTCACACACTCACACACATTTTATATATATAATCTTAAGATGTTTCCAGAGAGACTTTTAATAAACAGAATGTTCACAGTTGATTATAGTAATTTCACAGGAAATCCAGTTGACATTATTATCCTTTGGCTGCACCATCTTTATTATCTTTAATCTATTTTTTTCTTCCTCTGTACAGTGACAATTTGCTTAAGCACAAGAATGGAGCATTTCCAAAGTTGGAGTTGTTTCATTAAGCCTAATTACTGTTGCTGTTTGGGTTGGGGGAGTGGCTTTGACAAGAGCAGTAATACACATCCTCTGTTTTCTTCCCCCTCCCTAGACCCCTGATTTACCACATACTTCTCCATAAATCATTTTAAAAAGCCACTTTCTTGAAAAGTACATCAACTGTCCGCTACATGTATAACTTCCTTTCTTAAGAGCCCTGGTGGCGCAGTGGTTAGAATGTAGTAATGCAGGCTGACTCTGCCCACTGCCAAGGGTTCGATCCTGACCAGCTCAAGGTTGACTCGGCCTTCCATCCTTCCGAAGTCAGTAAAATGAGGGCCCAGATTCTTGGGAGCAATAGGCTGACATTTGTAAACTGCTTAGAGAGGGCTGTAAAGCACTGTAAAGCGGTATACAAATCTAAGTGCTAGAATTTCAGGGTTTAATATATAAAGGCTTTTTTGCTTCTCTTAGTCAGTGGCCATTTTACTAGCTAGAATTCTAATATGTACAAGAAAGCAAACAAACAACATGGCATGAAGGCTGGATTCTCATTTTCTCTGCTTGTGGCTTCTTTGACCACATTGGGAGAATAGCGATTCTCCCGTCTTAGTTCGAGCCCATGTACTCCAAAGAGTTTTTCAACTCTTTGGAGAAGATTTTGTGGTCACATGGGAGAGTACAGTTCCATTGCATCAGCAGAATTTACCGTGGACATTGGAGTCTTCCCGCTTGTAGGCTTCTGATTCCCATAACTCTCAAACTGGAATTTTGCTCCTAATATTCAAATAAAACCAACTAAAAGAGAAAGAGGCTGCATGCACAATGTGAACAAAGCAGTTGTGTGCATGCTCCCAACTATTGTTATCTCAAGAAAAGAGCATCAGGGAAGGAAGACAGTGGATGGGACATACAGAGAGAAATCCATCTACCGTAGCATATCCTATGATGTTCTGTTCAGTAGTATACAGTAAATGGAATAGGATGAGTTTTTATTTAGAAAAATACAGGTAGTCCTTGACTTACAACAGTTCATTTAGTGACCGTTCAAAGTTACAGCACTGAAAAAAATGACTTAGGACTATTTTTCACACTTATGACTGTTGCAGCCTCCCCCTGGTCACTTGATCAAAATTCAGAAGCTTGGCAAATGGTTCATATTTTTGACGGTTGCCGTGTCCTCAGGTCACGTGATCAGCTTTTGTGACCTTCTGACCAGCAAAGTCGATGGGGAAGCCAGATTCACTTAACAACCATGTTACAAACTTAACAAATGCAATGATTCACTACTAATTTAATAGCTGCAGTGATTCACTTAACAAAGGTAGCAAGAAAAGTCGTAAAATGGGGCAAATTCACTTAACAAATGTTTCACTTAGCAACATAAATTTGGGGGTCAGTTGTGGTCGTAACTCGAGGACTACCTGTATACAGAATAAGCAGGGCTGCCGCTCACCTGTAAGGCACCTTTGTTATGTCATGTGGCAGCAACAATTTCCAGATGCTGCATTCTCCTTTTTTCTTCTACAGCAATGGTTCTCAGCCTTTTCTTTCCCACAGAGCCCCTTTGTAATACCTTTTGTGGCCACGGACCACTGAGACTGAACTCAAGATTTAAATCATAACATTTCTTCAAGCCTTCAAGGACCCCCTGTGATGACATCATGCCCACCCCACCCCAAGTCTGCAGATCGCAGGTTGAGATCGCAGGTTGTTCTGCAGGACATGTTCAGAAGTGTGGAGCAGTAACTGGCTGGGCCCCTTCCCCCAAGCTGGCGCTTGCAATGCAGCACTAATACCATCCCCATCGTTTGGCAATCACCGTGTCATGTTGTCTTTGTGCAGTGCACAACTTGCACACCTTCTTGCAGTAACCCTGAAAACTAGAACTGCTTGTGGGCGGCCATTACATTTCTGCAAGCAACATAAAGCAGAAAAGCAAGCTTCCCGTCTCACTCCAAAGACGACTCGAAGCTGGACAAAACCTGGGTCATTGCAGTATCCATGCCCTGTCCCCTTCCTCAGTTTATTAGCTGCTGTTGACAGAGCTGGCTCAGGTAATCCCTTTGCAATGCCATGGCCTAGTAAACAAGGAATGGATGCCGTCATGAGCAGGAGGGCACTTCCTCAGAGAATCCTACTGCTAGGAATTTTTTCATAAACAGTGTAACCATTTGCACGTGTCCCCCTTTGCAGCTTAGTCAGGGTTGCAATTGCTCCTCTTCTGCCCCTCCTCTTCTGTGTTTGTACTGGCAGAAAGATGCAGATGAATTGAAGGCCTCTTGTTAAAAGAAAAAAAACAACAACTTCCAGAAACCAAAAAAGCCCCAAACTGAAACTCCAGGAGATCAAAGGGCTGGCTGGAGCCCAAGGCGTTGTGAAGAGTCGGCCTGTGGCAAATTACACTTGGCACAATTCAGCCTTCGTGGAGCCACCCACCACCACAAGCTTGACTTTGGAGGAGGCCTCTAAAACCTCAGCCAAGGAAGAGGAAGGGGAGGGCAAGTCACTAGGAGATGCTGCGCCCAGCTGCCAGGTGTGAGTTAGAGTCTAGCATCTTATCATAGATTATAGAATTATAGGGTTGCAAGGAAGCTGGTCGATCTTCTAGTTCATCCCCCTGCTCAAGACAACAATTTCCATGCCATCTCAGGCCAATGGCTGTCCAAACTTTGCTTGAAAGCATCCTGTGATGAAGGGTCCACTGCCTCCTGGAGTCATGGGTTCTTCATCACTTGATGTTTCATCATTTGATGAAGGAAAGTTTGGACAGCCGTTGGTCTGAGATGACATGAAAACAGCTCCTATGGTTAGGAAATCAATCCTGATTTCAAGTTTGGATCACTCTCTGTAAAGCTTCCACCTATTAGTTCTGATCCTATTTTTTGGGCTCAATGGAGAATAGATCTGAAATTGTTTCCCTAGGAAATGCTGCAGAGAATTAGAAACCACTATCACACGGGTGTCAAACTCGCCGCGTCACATTGCCGTCACGTGATGTTCTGCAATGTTTTTCCCATTTGCAGAGCTGGGGTAGGCATGGCCTGCGTGTGACGCATTCGGCCTGAGGGTCACCAGTTTGACACCCCTGCAGTATCATTTTCTGCTTAGCCTTGTCTTGTTTAGGCTAAACATACCTAGTTTCTTTCACTGTTGTTTATAAAACTGATGAAGCCCCACACCATTGCATTCACTGCCTTTTCGTTCCAGTTCTTTAGATTCCTTTATTTACTATAGAAACCAAAACTGGATACACAGAATTTCATGTGTGCCCTCACCACTGTGGCTTAGAACAGAACTAGTACTCCCTGTGCTTTCAAGAGTGCATCTCTTCAGCAGCTAAGGCCTACCATTTATATAGCACCTGAAGATGCTATAAGTGCTATGGATTCATTCTGCTTGTGATCCTCCTTACAACCCTTCTGTCTAATTTCTAAAATCCCTTATAAGCGAGCAATTTTGACAAAGCTAATCTGCCATTAGTTTCCAACAAAAATAAAAAAAAGAGGTGTGTTTCTTAGAAAAAGAATGTATGCCATATCCATGTTTGGCTTCAGCCTGGCCTACCATACCGTAATTATGGAATAGGTACCATAGATTACATCTGTACAATACAGTCTGTCACAGAAGAAAGGTGATTAGGTGACCCTAATCCAGCAAAACAGACGTAAAACATTATTGTGTGAGAGATGGGACAATGCGAATCAAAAATAATGATTTGCTGCAATCTACCTCACACAGTTCATTCAGTGGCACATGATTTAAAATGGGAACTTCTTTGGCAGATGATCAAATAAAAGTATCAAACATTCACTCCAAGAACTTTATCAAGGCTTTTAGAACAAGATGGCCCAGTATAGTCCACTCCATGAAATTATTGGTGTCTTTGCCAGCCCGATTTTAACACAGTCAGTCTGATTTTGGAAGTTTGAGGTTTGTCTATCAACATTGGCATCAAGTAGAACTGGAATGGGACAGATCGGGGGGGGTGGGGAGTGAGCTTTCATTGGCTTGAAAAAAAGCCTTGGGTTTCAGGGGATGGAGAAGAAACTAGTTAGTTAAGTAAGTAGTACAACTCAAGGCAGTGTAGATATTTATTTGTTTATTAATGTTCCTGTTTCTATTTTCTGCCTAAAGGGACAATTGATGAAGCAAGCAGAGAACTAGTACATGATGTGAAATGGTCTAGGTTTGATCTCTCTGGTACCTGGTGCAAATGTTAAAACTAGAGTATGGCATTGCCTGAATTTATGATAAGAGACAACATGAGAATTATCGTGCAAGATTAACCCACAGTTGACTTTTTCCTAGTATTTTTGGGAGGCATGGAAGTACTAAGAAATTCATACGACGGGAATTAAGATGAGAGCCACCCATAAGAGTTTTTTCCTCAGCTGCTGGTACTGATGATTTTATCACCAGTAAAAACATGTAATAGATAAACGTTGGTGGAATTATTTTGTATGATTTATCACAGGTTTCATTAAAGTTATCAGTTACGGGGCAGAATTCTTGCAATCCCTAGTGAATGAATTGTATAGTTTAATTATATATTCATAAGACATCTGTGCAGAAATAGAACTATTTACAGTTGTGTTTTTAATTTCTCTTTTCAACTCTCCCTTTCTCTTTCTCTCACCCCATTCCCTCACTGCCCCCACCCCCCAGGTGCTAATTCTGAACAAACCCCTTGTGGGACCTCATTCTGAAGGTCTCTTCCTTGTGCGTCAACATTTGCACATGTATCAGTGACAAGGCCATCAATTTTTCTGTATGTTGTGTAAAATGTTCTGTACAGTTGACATGAATCATTCCCTGTGTGAATACTAATAGGGATCAAAACATCATTGTTTCTGGGAAGAATTGGTGGTTTAAAATGGAGGAAAACACCAAGGTGACAGCAGCAACAGCAGAGAGCCAGTTTGGTGCAGTAGTCAAGGCACCAGGCTACAAAGTGAGAAATTGTGAATCCAAGTCCTACCTTAGCTATGAAAGGCATCTGGGTGACTTTGGGTCAGTCATTCTCTCAAAGGGTTGTTGTTTTGGGGGAAAACAGGAGGAGGAAGGTCTGTTGGATATGTTCACCACCTTGAGTTGTTTGTGAAAGTAATAAAGGCAGGATATAACTAAATGGATACATAAAAGTAAATAAATAAAGATAGCAGTATCCAGCAGAAGTATGCATTGACCTCAAAAGCGATGAGAAGAGGATGAAGGGAAGGCCCTGGGAAGCTTGAAGAGTGAGCAAGCTGGCAAAAAGGCCATACGAAGGAAGAGGGGACGCTGCCTCCTTCTCCGGCCTATTCAGCCTGTTAAATCAGCCCCAACACAGAACAATCCAACCACATTGGTGGGATGGATTTTGTTTTTGCTGAACCCCAGATCATCGGAAACAGTTTGGCAGAATTTCCAGCGTGCAATCATTTTTCAGATTCAAAACAAAACTGGCTTTCTATTTCATGCAGAATCCCAAAACTGGGGTGGAGTAGGGGTTGTTTTTCAAAAGGAAATGTTTCTTTGTTTATTATTTATTCTGTAACCGACCCCTTTTCCTATAATGAATTTGGTTAGATCATAACTACATGTAATATAATCAAGTCTAAAACACGGAAAATAACACAGTCAGCCATTGTGTGATTGTGGAAAAAAAAAAGGGACAGGCTGCTTTAATGAATAACAGAGAAGTGCTGTGCTTGTGTGAGGTCAGAAGGACATCTAAATTATTTCCAAAATGTGCACCACCCTGCTATGTACATCTCACTAAATTCAGTGGGACTGAGGTAACATATAAAAGATTGGAAGAAGAAGAAATTGTACTACATCTAGTAAGACTTTCTGAAAAATAAAGAACAAATAGGAGTGATATCCCTGTTAGTCCAATCTAAAGAACTACAAACCATCAGACAACACTATTTTTATAATAGTATATAAAGTGCAGAGAAGAGCAACTAAGATGATTAAGGGCCTGGAGACTAAAACATATGAAGAATGGTTCTGGGAATTGGGTATGGCTAGTCTAGAGAAAAGAAGGACTACATGATAGCAGTATTTGAGGAGTTGCCAAAAAGAAGAAGGGGTCAACTTATTTTCCAAGGTACCAGAAGAAACAATGGATGGAAACTAATCAAGGAGAGAAGCAATCTGGAATTAAGCAGAAACTTCCTAACAATGAGGACAATTAACCAGTGGGACAGCTTGCCTTCAGAAGTTGTGGGTACTTCATCACTGGAGATTTTAAAGAAGAGACTGGACAGCCACTTGTCTGAAATGGTATAAGATCTCCTGCTTGAGCAGGGGATTGGACTAGATAGAAAGTCACTTCCAGCTCTATGCTGATTAATGAAATGTTTGAAGGGGTCAGGAGGACATTACAATAAGTTCCCAGTGAGTGTCTTTTGGAAGAGTATCCTACAAGATGGTGTAAACACCCACCAGATCTTTCTTCTCCTCCACTTTACAGGTAATCCTTGACTTACATGCATTCATTTAATGACCGTTTGAAATTACAACGACACTGAAAAAAGTGACTTACAACCAGTCCTCAAACTTATGATCGTTGTAGCATCTCACAGTTACACGATCAAAATCTGGACCCTTGACAACCGGCATGTATTTATAACATTTGCAGTGTCCTGGGGTCATGTAATCCACATCTGCGTCCTTCCCAGCCAGCTTCTGACAAGCAAAGTCAATGGGGGAAATCGGATCTGCTTAGCGACTACACGATTCGCTTAACAATTGCAATTATTTATTTAACTGTGGCAAAACAGGCCATAGAATTGGGCGTGACTTGCCTAACAACCGCCTTGCTTAGCAGCAGAAATTCTGGTCCTAACTGTAAGTTGTAACCATAAGTCGAGGACTAGCTGCGTCTTGAGGAGCAGAAGGAAGGAACCTGTGAAGATCCTTCACACGCAATCCTTGAGTCATGGCCCAGCAAAAAAGAGATTCACCACAAAAGATAACATCTCCCACTAAAATTAGGCAGCTGCTTAATGCCAAGTCAGGTGATTTCTCCTAGCTTGGTGTTGCCATTACCTCCCCAGGCTTCTGAAATAAGAGCCTCTCATATCTCTGCATGGAAGGGAAGCTCAAAGTTTCCTGAACCATTCAAGGAAAAGAAGAAGTAAAGCAGGAATTGGGGCCTCCTTTTAATTCTGCCTAAACGATATGGCAGAGAGACATTTGGAGAACCTAGCTGAAGCTGACACATTTCAGAAGATGCTTAGAAGAGTTACCCGGGCCTTTCTTTCCTTTTGTGTTTGTGTGTTTGTGTTTGTGTTTGTGTGTGTGTGTGTGAGAGAGAGAGAGAGAGAGAGAGAAGAATTGGATAAGCATCCGTCTGGAATGCCTAGCAAGATAGAGGATATCCTGTCTTAAGGCCGTGGGTTGGATTGTGCCATGGTGCACTGATTTCCTGTGAGCTTAAGGCTCCAGGGGGGTAGAGGCACAGACTGCACGCGGCCATATGTGTTTGCGTAAGGCAAAGGGAGAACAGATGTGCTCCCAGCTGTGCCTGGCTACTGTATGCTGACGGTGTGTGGTCCACAGAGGTCGTTCTGGTGAGCGCTTTGAAGGCTGCTGCTGGAACCGCTGTGGGAGACATCATCCAGAGGGGGGGCATGGGGGCCCCCTGGTGTTTGCAAGTAGCAATGCATTAAACCAGAAATGGACAGATTTCAAACATGCAACTGCTAATTTGAGTTAGGTGGTTTGTTTTTCTCCTGAGAAACCTGAGATAAGCCTGACCTGGTTATTAAAGGTATATCCTTAGAATGAAAACATTATCCACCTTGAGTCCCAGAACAGAAAATTGCTCACATTCTCTTCATACCAAAAGCCCTTTTTGTTTACCCAAAGTTTTCTTTATTGCTGTAGTTTAATTTTATGTGCATTGACATTTGTATTTGTCACTGCTACTGTTAAACGTCTGGAAATGAACATGCTTATCAGTTGCATGCAATTACCTAGGAAGATATTGGTAAATTTGCCTTTTTCTGCCATAAATAAAAGCCTATTTTTACGGTTTTATAACCCATAACTTTTAGAACAAAGGTTTTTTCATTATTGCTATTATTGTTATTCATTCTTTTCTCTTTTGTCAAACCTTTGCTCTTTCTGCATAAACAGATTTTTTTCTCCTCTAGCTTCATTTAAGTTAGCTATTTTATCTATCTCCACCCTTTAATATATGCCAATGGTAGTTTACTTTTATATGCCTTGAATTAAGTGCAGT
>JANHFL010003715.1:293772-322718 GCA_032468155.1 Oxyrhabdium leporinum | reverse complement strand
ATTAAGTGCAGTGCAGCTCCTTCTGCAAAAACTGAACTGGGAAAATATTTCTGGCATGGAGATAATGATTTTAAAGAGTTAGGTATCTAGAGATCAGTCTGCAAATTTAAAACTTTACTTAAGCTGCCTCAAAAGCACAGGAAGAGAGGATGGTATGCAGCGTGGGCTAAGCTGTTGAATAGGTGAGTTAGGTTTTTCATTTTATCTTAAGAACTAATTTGAACAAAAAGGGTATTTTCTGTTCAAGTGAATATACCAAATATAAAGGACAGGCTAGAAAGAGAAGGACAATCAGGACAGAGGAAAAGCATAACTGTGTGGAGTCTGAAGGAGTGAAATTCATAATCTCCATATACAGGACCTACATTTCATTTGCATTCCTACTGTTTCTCTCTGTATTGGCTTGTGCAAATATCTTACCTTTCAGTTGAGCTCGATTGCAACACCTCTCACATGCCACACCTGCACCAATAGCAAATTGGGATTGTGGCAACTGTCCAACCACCCCACGACACCGGGAGCGTTACAAGTGCTCGTATGCTGGAAGAATACTGGATCGGTGAAAGTTGATCTAGACAAATTCTTCTTTTTCTCTCTCTTCCACATGAAGAACATAAGACCACAAGCAGGATTGGACCCATCTAGTCCAGCATTTGTTCTCTCTCAATCAACTGCACAATGAAGCCCGCCACTGTCCCAGCAGATGGTCTTAGAAGCAGTCACACTTGCCATCAAGGCTAACCGCCATTGAGCTTCATGGGTTCAATTGTTGCAACCCGCTGTCTGCCGGTTGGTGCATTTTCTCTCTTCCCCCCCCCCTCTCTATCTTCCTATTTCCTTCTTCAAAAGATGTACAGTTCAGGTTTCCACATTTGGATTACCAACATCCTAAAGACATTTAGGTGACAACAAAATGGTTTTATATCTCTTTTCTGTCAACTATTGGTATCTGAATAGATGGTTCAACCAAACATGGTTGCCCGAATGAAAGAGTGAATGCACAATTCAAATTAATACCTGTTTAGTTGAAGGCCAATGGATTAAAACAAACATCATGTAAAAGAAATAATTAAGTTGCATCCTCTAATTACCTAGCCAGGGTAAATTTTACTTAGTTTAATGCCTAGAGATTTTTCTAGTATCTCTAAAATGTCTGAAAGGGATTTTGTTATTCCTGAATTTAACACGTGGGGGCGCATGCAGTCTTAGACCACGGAAATGCTGTTAAATTGTCAAGTAACATGGTTAAAAAAAGAGCACGGCCACTACCTAGTCCTAATGCAGGGAATGACAATGTCAACCCTTAATTTTTCTTCTTTGTAAAAAGCCATTCATAAGTTTTGTTTCTCTGTGTTGTTAAATGTAGAGAAGGTAATAAAATGTCCACATGATACCTCCAAATAACAAACAGCTCTGAACATCTGCAACATGAATGCAATATCATCCTTTTAAGACGGGTGCTAATAAATGCAGGAAAGACAAAGGATTTTCACACAAAGCAGAATTAGCTTAACGAGTTCCTGCGGGGAAGCCTCCTGCATTGTTGTACAGCATATTATAAACAGTTGACTGTTCTAATTTTGCATTTTATTAGGGTCCTTCAGGTCACCTTTTGTTCAAGCAAGGCCCTTGTGCCTTTAAAAGTTGATGAATAAAGAATTTAACATGAGCTCTCCATGCCAGAAAAATATCACCTGTCAAATCTATGCTGCATATTTTTAAAAGAAAGGCATTAGATGGTTAACACCCCGGCCCCTTCCAAAAATGTCATCAACCAAGACGGTTAGAACCCTTCTCTGAAGTCACATCAACAAACATCCTAACGGTAGATCCTAACAGAGTAAGGATTCCAGCCTTCCACTTTTATGAAATTTGGAATACACACACACATACAACATGTGTATCTTTCTTTAATCATGTTTGTGTTTGTGGAAAATGTTAAATATACCCTCACCTAAATGAAAACTGTCATTTCCCTCCTCCCCATCTCGGAAGCTGGCATTTGTTCCAAAAAGCCTCTGTTGATGCCAAAAATAGCTTTGAGCATAGTGTGCGATATTTTTGTTGGGAACATGGCATATGGAGGTGAGTAAAAAAAAAAAAAAAAAGCAACACCCCACATGCTGTGTCCAGATCCTGTTTCACATCCCAATCTTATTTTTTTAAAAAATAAACAGAAGTAGAGATATTTGAAACGTAATGTGCAGAATATCCCATGGTTAAAAGCTACTGAAAGATACATACTGAAGGCTAACTATTCATCTTTACATCCGGTTGTTTTTTTGCAAAATAGCGTGCTGTCTGAGTACTTGAGCCTTTGAACATATCTTTCAGCAGTGCTCTAAGGTTTGCATCCCAGGTAACAGACATATTTTGAATCAAACCATAGTAGTGTCATGACTGGCCAGGACTCTGTCCTTGATTTGCCCTCATCCAAAACATTTTAGCTGCAGCGCCTCTTACTTTTTGATACCCTATGAAACCCATCAGCATTTAAGGCTCTTCAACTGTGAGCACACCCAACTCTCCAGAGTGTACTTTCTCCTCAGTTATTAATTGCAAGGACTCATTCTCCACAATGGTTGAAATGAGCCTACCAAAAGCAGGAAATTGGAGTCCGTGGAGGTATCTCTCAGGGCTTTCAACCTGTGAGACTAATTACTTCTCCTTTAAAATTCCAGACTGAGATCTGGCTTGAGCATTGCTCTTGACGGCTGGAGGCAGCTCCAGGCTCCGGGCCTATGTAAATCTTGACCAAAGCCACATTTATAATGAGACAGAAGATCATTTTAAAAAATATTTTCTTCTGCATACTTTCACAGTTTCTTTAATGTGCCTTGTCCACGGAACCACCGAAACATCCACAAATACCAAGAAGAGCACCCAATCTATTCTGGATATACTTTCAGCTCCTTTAAAAAAAAATCCTTTCCCCCTTTCAAGGCACAGGATGGCTTAAAGTGTAAGTGGCAACTGGTAGCAGAACTGCTGAATATAGCTTTTAAATCCCAAGCCTATCAATTGCAGTGAATTTCTCAGAACTCACCATTTTTCACAGTGTAGTCACACAGCAGATTCCACCCTGGATAAAAATCCAGGATCCTCTGAAATTAATGAATTTAAACAGCTGCTTATCCAGACTCTGGTTTTATTTTCTTCCCCTGTAGGGAGCTTCTTCTGGACATGTTCATTTTATATCAATTTTATCAATGGAAAATTTAATTTCCTACAATTCTGGAAGCATTTACGTTTTGCAATCATTTAAGAGCAAAGAGCAAACAATCCTGTTAATCAGGGGTGTTAAACTCGATTTCATCAAGGCCTCATCAGGGTTGTGTTTAACCGTAGGGGGCTGGGGTGGGTGTGGCCAGTTCAACATCACTGGTGTCAGCGCCTGTGGTGGCCTGAGTGCTCGGCCAACGGAAACGGAATTCAGGAGGGCCACATTCGGCCCTCTTGAGCTCTGTTTTCGCTGGCAGCGGCACTGCATGCCAGTCATTTGCTGTTTCCAGGGTGGCCCCACGGGCCAGATCTAAGCACCCCATGGGCCGGATCTGGCCCGCGGGCCTTGAGTTTGACACTCCTGCTGTTAACAGTAAAATGGGAAAGTTCAGCTCTCTTCTTTGGTTATACTTTTCCTGTATATCCAGAAATTGAGGGGTTTATTATTTCTTGAGCAATACTTAGAAGGAAAGCAATGAGCATCCATTGAGAGGCAAATAACTAAACCATGTGTGACAACACCATCCTACAAATGCCACAACTGATCTACTTGCATCAGATGTCAGGAAGCAAGACTATAATAGTGGCATTTGTGTGATGATGTCACTGCATGTGTGTAAAATCTTTGGCATCAGAGTGATTCACTGGACCAAACTTAGCTAACTTTGGTCAAGTTCTCTATGTAATCACAAGGAAGAAATTATGAATGTATTTTCCTGATAATATCTAAAAACATTATTACATGCCAGTGGTTAGGAGGTGGGTAAGGTGGTGAAGGAATTCATTTTTTCCCTAAACTGATGCCAAATTGCAAGCAGAATATGTGCTGTTTGCTTCTGTCATTTCATTTAAGGTTGCAATCCTACTATGTATTTCTTTGGATGAAAGCCTCGTTGAACTCTCTTGCATGCATTTGATCAAACTCTATAACAACCTTTTACCCAAGTATTCTATAGCACAGATATAGTATTTGTTGGTAGTTTTGTACTGAACAGGTTATAGAGATGGTTTTGGAAAAATCTAATAGTTGAGGTGTCTCTTCTCCTAGAATTCTCATCATTAACTAAACATAATGGGCTTCTCTATGTATGAACCACAACTAAGATATCCTGATAATTATTTTTAAGTATGTTCTCTTGATGTTACCTAAAGTTATCTTTAGCTGATCCAGCTTTAAGGTAGTATTTTCCTTCTTATCCTATTATAAGATGAATGATGTGGCAAACTTACCTTGTCATGTGGTTGCTGAAATGTTCAGCTTCTATTGCTCATTTTTAGGCTGTTGCCAGCAGACCCCTCCCTTTTAAAAGAGTTCCAGACCAGGGTTTAAAAATCATCTGGGCAGAGATGATGCACAGAAGGTAAATTTAAACAGGGCTCTGTTAGCTGTGTTTATCTAATTGTGTCGCCTATATTACAGATTTTCCACTGTTTATACTGAAGAGGGGTTTCAGTGTTTTTATTATTTTAGTACAAGATAGTGAGGTGGCACTGGCAGTCTCTGCAATCTCCTTGCAAATGGAGCACTCCTCCTCCATAACTATGATCTGTTAGCTAGGCTGTTTTTGGACACAGGTTTAATGGTCTTTCAGAGGTGTTCTACTCAGAAAAAGCACTCCAGTAACAAGCACTTTGTCTTGTTAGTCAGGCAACTTGACAAGCTTCTAACTCATACATTCTAAGTACTCCACTGCATTCATCTATCTCTCCAACCCACCCCATCATACTTTCAGGAAGCAATTCATGTTTGCCAAATGAAAATCAACCAACCAACCACTAACTTGTCCTATGTGAAAATCAGCCTGCTGCTAATAGCGATCAGCAGTAAGGGCAGTGCAGTTTATGGTGGTATAACTCACTGCCCGATATTGGGATTCAGGAAAGCACCTCAACATTGTTATCATTTTTATTGTCTTCTGTTGAATCTGTAGGTAGGATATTCTGGACTTGAAAGACAGAATATTTGCTAAGGTGAGGGGCAGGACCCAAAAACTGCATTGTACTATTGGAGTTATGTTTCTATTTTTAATTTTGAAATCTTGACAAAATGTATTTTAATAGCTCCTGGAGCCACTTCTGTCCGTGATTGTTGAAAACTGGCAGCATAGTGTTTTACTATTTTGAGATGGCAAACTGGAGGATAAATCTTCTGTGGGCATCTCCCAGTTAAGATCTCTCCTGTGTTTGATTGGAGACTTGAGAACATTAAAGCTGTATTTAAAGATAGGCTTCTTAAAAACTGATCTGTGCAGAGGTATATTTGGTATATTTGGAAGACCACACAACCCCTCCATCCCATCAGTTTTAGGAAGACTATTTTTAAACACTGGTTTATTGTTTAAACCAATTTTTCTGCAGTGCAGAAAAATCCCCTCTGCTCACAACACAACCTCATGAGGAAAGGAGGATGTGTGTTGTTATGAGTTGCACTGATTGTGGGGGCACACTGGGAGTCTCCTCCACACAGCATCATACAATCCAACTGGCGTAAGGATTTGGACAATACACAGGAGTTTTCCACCTGCACAATACCCCTATGATAGGTATATATGTGGAAGGTGTTTTTTGGGGGGCGGGGGTGTTGCATGCTATGATGAGAAGACTTGTTCTTCATCACACTGTAGAGGATGGAGTTTTGTGGTTCAGCCTGGATCAACAGGCTACAAACCAGAATCTCTTGGACAGACCTGGAAAGATGGTAACCCTGATCATAGTAGAAAAATGCAAAGAGATTTAAACAGCTCTGTTAATGTTAAAGCCAGCAGATCTGACCCTTTGTCTACTAAAAGCTGCCCTCTTCTAAATTAAACATTGTTAAGTTCAAGTAGACCAGGGACAAGTAATTTTTAAATAGGTGATGCATGACAAATCTCTAGATCAGTGATAAGAAATTTAAGACATGCATTTTGGATGACACACCAGCATTCACCAACGTCTGACAATAACTATTTTTGAAAGTACGACCTTTTCTTGCACAATTTTTTTAAGGCTGCAGAGGCTGCAGAAGACTATTCTCTGAAGCTGCTTGAAGAACAAAAGGTGTGGTTGAATCTGGCACTGAATTTACAAGAGGGAGGACGAGAAAAGAGAAACATCAGCCTTGAATCGTTGCTACGCAAGACGTGGCGCAGAAGAGAACCTCTCTAACTTCTTCTTGCATTTTTCAGTTACTTACGCAGAGTGTGCTTTAGTCTGGCAAGATTTTGTTTATGGACGAACATACAATAGGAAACTGCTTTTTGCTCTTACTTGGGTCATTCTTGACTTCCCATACCTGACAGAAGGCCTCATGTGACCTGGAGCAGCCTGGTAAGCCTCAGGGGCCTGTCAACAGAAAGATAACACTGCCTGACAGGAAGCGGTGTGTGGCAGATCCAGGAAAGCGCTGGGCTAGGGGGACAATCATGCTGTTCCCCAGGCTTGCACACTTTGGGAAATGGCGTCAGGTGGCCTTTTTGAGGGCAGTGATGGAACCAGGGTGAAGTCAAGGCCTGGTTCTCTATTTCAGGCACAGCCTCAGTGCTGCTGCCAAGTGCCGTGGTTAAGGGTGGCCTAGAAGGTAGAGATTTGTTTCACTTTTGTTTTGTTGGGGTGCAAGTGACACACCAGCAGAGTCAAGTTAGGCAGTTTCCAAATTTGACATGTTATGCTCAAAAGGTTTGCCATTCGTACTCTAGATTCGTTAGCAGCAAATCAAAAGTGTCTGAGTACCACTGAATAATGGTTTGAAAGTAGGGATGCAACATGTGTTAAGTTAATTAGTACATATATAACATATTTTATTAATTAACAGAGCAACATTGCAGCTTGTATTCCCTTGAGTCAAAGGTCTTTGAAGACATTTCAAAACTCCTCTGAAAATAATAACTGGCCTAATTATCCATATTTACTGAAACATAAACTGATACAGCATAGGAAACTGCTGTAAGAAAATAGGAGGAGGAAGTAGCATTATGTATGTTCCTTACTTAGAGTTATTTATAAAAAATAATACAGTAAAGCTATATGATTCATTTTACTAGCTGTAATGTAAATTATTTGCAAAACAATGGAAAATTAAAAGTACTTCTATTATTGGATGAGTGGTGTTTTAATGTGTTGGAAGTTGCTTTGGCTAAAAAAATTATCAAAAAATGGGAAAACCATAGAAATTAAGGATACAATGATTTATATCTGAATATCATTAAGCTACATTAACAATGGTTCTATAATATTGTTCTGGATAGAAATAAAACACTGATTTTTTTTAAAAGCTTTACTTCCTTACCTGCAGAATGCATCCATATAGTATGTGTATGTTCCCAAAGGTTGTTTTTGTTTCCTTTTTGCATTTTTCCTTGCTTTTTTACGCCAACCAAACTCTGTATTCTATTTTTTTCATCTTGACACCCAATTAAAAAGCAAAAAAAAGAAGAAAAAGCAGAAAAAGATGATGTTTGGAAGGAGTTTTTCCTATGTTTTGGTTATACTTAGCTGGAGTGGGTTAATCATTGGGCCCAAAATATACCTCTGCTTTTTTTTTTTAGGTCTTTGAAGTCCTCTGGCCCTGATTGTGGAAAACAAGGCTCATCTTCTGCCATTCCAAAGTGGAAACATAATGAAAACTATGGTGTAACTTCTAATAGGCATTTCACAGTTAAAAAGCAGAAACCTCTAAATTTCTCCCCCTTAAATCTTGTCCCACCCACGTGTATGATGTGGCCTTGTCACTTTGTGGTAATTGCCTCCCTGAATATTAAAATAGCCCTTGGTCACCAAAAGATTGCCCACATAGCTATGTCTAGTATTGCCAGCTTTTTAATCAATCCCTGCTCTTCCTGTATTCAAGAAACAAAGTGAGGTCAGTGGGCTTTTAATGAAAAAAAGACATGTTTGGTCTAGAGCTGATGCAATATAATATTTAACATTGGGTACCTCCACATGTGGCATTGCAATGACAAAGGCTGAGTTCATATATCATACTAAGCCATAATGTGGTTTGGGCTTGGTTTAGTTAACAGACTTGAATAAGCATCGATGTGGCCATTATGGCTTATTCAACAAGGAATAAAACAAATCAATATAGGAAGGTAATTGTTGTGCTTTGCTCACCCCCCTTTTTTAGAGCAGTTTTCAAGATCTCATTGCCCAATCATTGATTTCCTTTTTCTACCATTTTTCAGAGAAATAGAGCACGCCTGGTGTATTGAATCACAAAATACTGTGCAATTATCAGCAGGATTCACACTATGCTACTACATATGAATAAATCACCGTTGGCTGGATTTGTACAACATTGTGAGCTCAACCCAAATAAGTCATATTAAGATTTAGTGCAATGTGTGAGGTTAGCCACTTTGTCTTTTCCTCTTTACCTAAGTTTCTGCAGAAAGAAAGAAAAAAACCTGACATAAAGTCTGGGAAAACATGGGATAACTCAAGAGATCCTTAAGCTGAACATCTGTCTGCATAACATTTAGTGAATGAGGTTGGGCACTTGTACAATAAAAGCCTTGCCTGGAACCACTAGGCACTGCCAACACAACAGAAGCAAAAGAAAACAAACAACACCTCGGCTTTTTTCAACCTAATCCGCAAAGATAATTGCCTTTGCAATATAAAAAGATGTTAACTTTTGAGCTGGGCAGTAATGCATCCGGAGGAACTTACTGTTTTGGTAGATGTCTTTTCATCTGCAACATTTAATCTTTACAAACAATCTGGGACAGAGCACTAACTTGTTTTTCTTCTCTATTTTTCAGCACATATGCTTCTGGAACGAGCATATCTGTTTCCAAGTATTAAAACTATTTTGGAGTTATTACACAATACTAAGAAATGCGTGTTTCAGTGCTAATTTTAAAATGCTTTTAAAAACTTATTATTTTTACTGGGCACCCTGCAAAATATCTGCAAAATACTTTCAAATTCTTCAATCTGTCATAAACATTTCTTCTGAATTCAATAATAGTCAACTTTGCATAAACAATGGATAAAAAGTGTTGTTTTAAAAGAAAAAAAATGGCAATGTAGGCTACCCTCCTGAATTAGATCATTGCCATCTATATGGCTATATCTTGTTTGGTAGAGTGGATGCAGTGTATTAGGATCATATCCATGCAAGGGCATTTTACCCTCAAACTATGGAAAGTTAATTTTAGTTCGGTGGGTTTATTTTAATAAACATGCTGTGTAGCTTTACAAGTTGCAAATTTAGAAGCTACTTTTGCAAATGATTATTTATTTAGAGGCCTTCTCTGGTCACCAATCTCATATAAACGACTCTAGGAGGTTCACGACAACCCATAAAAACATGGCTAAAAACAAAAGTTTCCCTTTTATAATTTCAGTTGGTCATTCATCTACTATTGCCAGGTTGGTCAAACAGAGGAACATTGATGTAGTGAAGTCTTGCCAGCATTCTCTTGCCACAGGGGGTCATGGGATATTATGCAGGATTGAAAAAACTAAGCAGGGATGCTTAGATGCTTTCTAAAATGGTGGCCCGTGACCATTTGGCTGTGCAGTGCTTCTGTTAGAGAGGCTGTCCCATTTGGGAGGAGCGGTCAAGCAGGGGATCAGTCTAGAATCCTTCCGTATTCACAAGAAGGAATGTCTGACTCCGCTCCCCCCTCCCCCTGAATGCCATTGAACCTTATCTAGTCTTTCCAGGGGCAAGCTGCCAGTCTGAGAAGACGGATGTAAAATAGGCTTGAGCGATAAAGTAGCTAGTTTACATGTGTGAATTTGATTTTTGTGCCTGACAGCTTCAGACTCAAACAGAAGAAGGTGTTTTGGAATACATCAGGGTCTTTTATATTGCCAGTTGATGATTCCTGAAATCAAACGTAGCTTTCTCCAAGATTGTGCTTCAGATGTGATCAACCATATAATTTTGAGAAAAGATGCAGCTGGTTCAAGGAGTAGCTGAGAGTTGTTCAATTAGCTCTCTCAGTGCTTTTCCTCTTTGAGTCCAGTGCCGATGAGCCTTATTATGTGCTGCAAGATCCAACAAGTAAGAATTATGCCTAGTTAGTGGCTGACTAAATTAAGCAACTTTTAGAATGCAGCTCTGTATAAGTAGGTGGTGATGGGTACCCATTAACTGGGGTAGTAGTATGGAGATTCACATATTTGTTCCTAGGAAATCTTGGAACAATGTCACTCTGCAGAAAGGAAGCACGAATTACTATGGAATTCTTTGTATAAAGTCCAATCTAGTTTCCATGATGAAGCTCACATTGGTGTTATACTCCTATTAAATTTTCATCCTGCATTTCCTCTCCAAGAGACTTTTACATGCCTATACAGCAGAAGCGTTTTACTTGGTTACAGCTTCACAGTGGCAATATATGTGAAACATTCCTAGTCTCACATACAGGTAGTCCTTGACTTACAACCACAATTGAGCCTAAAATTTCTGTTGTTAGGTGAGACATTAGGTGTTAAGTGAATTTTGCCCCATCTTGCGACCTTTCTTGCACCATTTGTTAAATGAATCCCTGCAATTGTTATGTTAGTGACACAGTTGTTAAATCAATCTGACTTTCCCATTGACTTTGGGAAATGAACCAATTATCAAGTGTCTGAATTTTGATCACATGACCTCAGGGACACTACAATGGTTGTGTGAAAAACAGTCATAAGTCACTTTTTTCAATGTTATTGTAAATTTGAGCAGTCACTAAACAAACTACCTGTAAATGGTATTTTATTATTTTGTAAGTCGAGAAAACATACCAAATAGTTGAAACAGCTTTAAACAATGTGAGCTGCTTATTTAGTATCCTGCCGGTCAAGGCCAGCAATTGGTTTAGCAAAGTATTCACTTGCTAACTATGACGTGCCAGGTTTTGAAAAGCTGACAGGCAGGAAGTGAAGGCTACCTGTTTGTTCCCAGAATTTTATTTTATTTTTTTAAATGTCCCGTTTGAAAACAGATTTTCCATTGCACTTACTTACCCAGTGACATTCAGCTGCCCTCCTATGGGAGATTCCACTCCCCACTTACAATATTCCAATGCTCTTTCTTGTACTGCTAGAAAAACAACCTTCCACCAGCAGTTTGGGTGAATATTAGCCAGAGGCTTAATACTTCAGAAAGTAATAAAGGGCTGCCCCAGCCTTACGACAAGATGAAGCAGCCTATCTCAGACAGTGGAACAGGTGTATCTGCGCAGTGACTGGGATTTCTTAAAAGAGGGTGGAGGAGCCATTTTGTGACCTGTGTTAGACTGGTATTGAGATTATGAGTAAGCGTAGATAGGAAGAAAGCTTCCAAGGATCATCTCATTCTCAAATATGAACTACGGCAATATAGTGAACTTCAAGGAATTAAAGTCCAGTCTGGCTGGTGTTGGCTGTAATTGTCCTTCCTGCAGATGAGAGTTTGTCTCCTCACAAAAGTCTATTGTGCTCTTGTGAAAGCCCGGCTGACAGAAGGTCTTTGTTCCAAAGGGGTGAACTGGGAGGGAGGCTGGGAGCTGCAGTAGTCACCAATTCCCCAAGGATAGCTTGTGGCAATTGTCCTGTGGAGTGCAATTCCTCCCTGGCCATGGGAACTAAAAGCAGGGGACTCCCACACAGCCTCTCGGTGACCCCTAGAGGCAATGCTTGCCTCCCTAGCCAATTCTAAGATAACTGACTTCAAGGGCAAAGATGCTACCACTACAAAGACAAGACAAAACTGCCTCACTCCACAGTTCAGTCAGCTCATTCTTTAAAAGGGTCATCCAGGTTTGCCTTTCTCAAGTAGGCAGGGACACTCTAGGGCAGGGGTCTCCAACCTTGGCCGGCTGAGGAATTCTGGGAGCTGAAGTCCACAAGTCTTAAAGTTGCCAAGGTTGGAGACCCATGCTCTAGGGATCAGCATTTCTCAATCTTGAGAACATTTAAGTCCTGGCTGGAGAATTCTGGGAGTTGAAGTCCTCACAGACTTCAGAGATGTGAAGTTTAAGAAATCCTGTTCTGAATGGATGGACTGGGCATTGCAGAAGGAGGAGGATATATTTCATTGTTTTACACACTTTTTGACTTCTGCAGTTCTTGTGAGTTGCGGAAGGGAAATGTGAGTGTATTTGAATATTGGGGAGGGGGGTGTTGATATAGACCCCAGGTTCCCCCAGCTTGCATGCTTGTGAGCAGCTACAAAGGCTCCAGAAAAGCAGTAACTTTACAGGCAGTAAAAGTGCCACTTTATTAGAAACGTGGTACAGTAGCACCAGATTGGATTGTACTTCCATACATAAGGATCCAGTTTCTTTCAGCATTCTTTCCCCCCCCACCCCAAACATAGCTTATATTTTTATTTATTTTTTTAAATTAAAAATAAGCAAAATCCAAAGCAAAAATGAGTTTCCGTGTGAGCTGCCTGAGCAGGCAAACAACAGAGAGTGATGATTTGCACTTCTGAAGCAATGTACTGGACTACATTTTTTATTAACTAGTTAATAGTAACTCCCCTCTCTCAAAACCTTTAGAGTTTCTCCATGTTGTGAGTTAATCACATTTGAGGTTCCCTTTGTGAAGCCAATTAATGATGTTGGAAGCAGGGACAGCACACAGAAACTGAGTAGAAATAGTGTGCCTAAATGCTGCAAAATGGAAGGGGAGAACTCGACACAAGAATATTTTCTAGCAATGACCTCTTGTTGGTAATTAACCATGTGAGTTTCTTCTTTTATCCAATGGCCTTTACCTGAGCTCAAAAGCAAACAGATCAAAGCAACATGGGAAGCATTTAACCACATAGGTCCACAGACATTAGACTTTTCAAAAGGAATAATGCCCCAAAACAATAAAGGGTTGTGCCAGGGATTTCCTTCTCTAACACTTAAGCTGCTGATAATTGGTTTGCTAAACCCAGTAGATCCCTACCAAAAATGAGAACACTCAAATATTGAGAATTTGCTTCTCAAAATATCCAATATTAACGAGCGTTTCCAAATCCACCTGAATCTTTTTTTTAATCAAAAATGAACAGAACTTAAAACAAAAAGCATTTTAGATGATAAATATTACATTTCTCCCCCAAAATATGAAGCTACAACTAAAAAGAACAGAGCAAGTTGCAAATGGCACTGTTTTGCACAAGGAAAGTCCTTTCCCAATTAACAGAAAGTCAATTCTGATCAGAAAATAGATGCCTTTGGTTAGAGGCTTTTTGGAGAATCCAGCCACTTCCTCACCTCTATTTATTTTTCATCATAATTTAAGGATAAATATATTTCTAGATTAAATATATGGGAAGAGAAAGCTTCAAAACAGCCTTGTAGCACCTATATGGGACATCTTATGAGCTATTCTTGTTTCTCCTATGAAATTATTGGTTTTCCTCTTCAACTTCCTTTACCTTGGTAAAGTAATAAACACTAAATTTCTCTATTTCTGCACTTCAGTGAAATATTTATACTGTATAATGTCATGTCCTTAATATTCTGAATATGGCCCAAATTAGCTCTTGGCACAAAATGCCAAAATCTTCTTTGGAGTGATCATTGCATGACCCAAGCAACTGCACAATCCTTGCATCAAAAAAATATGGACAGAGATCAATGGAAAATAGAATCCTAGTTTATACTGATGGTAGAGTGATAGCTGTATAATTGGCTGCTAATTTGTCCTTTTTTTATTACCTAAAGGCCTACCACTGTCCAGAATCAAGACTTTTAATTTTAAATACCGTAGGATGGGATTTTAATAGCAAAAATTCCCTTTATATTTACTGAAGCAACAACCAGTAGCTTCCAAATTTATTTAAAGAAAGGGTGGAGGCTTAGTAATAAAATTCCATATCTGGATCCTGCCAGGGCTTACAAATCTTGAAGAGCTTGACAAATAGGCACAGTTTTACCAGTTGTGGCTTTTCTCATCAATGCTATCAGTCACCTGAAGAGCCATTCCTTATAAAACTTTTTTTCCTTGCAGCTCTTAAAGCTATAATAAGCACTCGTTCAGCATCTGAAGCTAACCAACTTATTAATTTATATACTTATCAAATTTGTTTACTGCCCATCTCACTGCTAGATGACTATTTGACTATTATCTTCTGAGTAAGAGATTGCACTAGTGTCTGGGAGCGAGGGCATGTTCAATGGTGCAGATACAGTGTTCTAATCTCAAAGAAGGCCCTTGTTTTTTCCCCATCACCTACAGGTGCCAGAAGTTAGGAGAGGTGCTCAGAATGATATGCTCAGTGGGTTTACATGAGATGGAAAGTGATTCCTATATATACCCTGAGAAAAATTTATTTCAGTCCTGCCCAGCCTGCTACTTGGCTAGTCCTACATATGATAGTATGAGTTCAAAGTTTTGGCCATTATCCAAGTGATCACACAGAGACCTCAGCGGGTAGCTATTTCGGTTTTAACAGCTTAAGGAACAATAGAGGATATAGCGTCAGATTTTGCCTCTGAGTCTTTAGCCACAAAGTTGTAGCCCTTCTGAGGTCCCAGCTGAATTCGGCTTCTGGATTGGGGTTAGGGAAGCTTAACATAAGATACAATTTTAGCTAGAGGAACAGCTAACAGCAACAGCAGTTGTGTTTCATCCACAAATAAATTATTTAGCAGGAAGCACTCAAAGAAGAATGGTGGAGATGGTGCGAAGTAAGCAAGTTGGAGCACACACAGTATCTATTAGATTTCCAGGAGACTGCTTTGCTCGGGGCTGGTGGCATCTTTTTCCTCTCCAGCCAGGCCTTCTTGAAGGGCTGCAGCGCTGGGAGAACTAGCCACCGTAGCGACCTCTTCTCGCTCAGCTTCGCCTTCTGAGGGTTTGCCCACTCCCATTTCATTATGGGTCTTCTGATGCTTGCTGAGATGGTCACTACGAGTGAAGCGCTTGTTGCAGAGTAAACAGGTAAATTTCTTCTCTCGGGTATGGGTGCGAACGTGGCGTTCCAGCTCATCTGAGCGCGTAAAACGCTTGCCGCAGAAAAGCCAGTTGCAGACAAAAGGACGTTCCCCAGTGTGCCATCGCAGGTGGGCTTTGAGATGTGAGGCTTTTCCATAGACCTTCCCGCAGCCTGGGATATGGCAGCTGTGGATAGGCTTCTTCCGCAGGCTGGCTGCCGAGGCCCCAAGCCGCTCTAGTTCTTGGCAATTAGGGCAGTCACAAGTGGACCTGCCGGTCGTGCTGCCAAAGGAGCCCCCTCTTCCAGACTTCAAGGCAATCCCACCTTCCATCAGGGAGTTGTTGGCCACTGGCTTGGGTTTATACATTTCTTGGGGCAGCACATGTTGTCCTGAAGGGAGAAGGTGTGATGAAGAAGTGATGCCTACTGCAGGGTAAGGAGCAGGATTCAAAGTTGTGAACTCCGAAGTGTAACTGGGTAGCTGGGGGCTGATGGGCGCTTGACTTGGCATGGACTGTAAGGAACCCTGGAGTCCATCTGACTGTGGCTGAGAACTCAACCAGTTGCTGTTGGAATGCATATCCCACCAAGAAGCCGTAGGGTTGCTAGAACTGGTAGAGATGCCCGGGTGGATGCCAGCTTTGTACCAAGAGCCATAAGGGTGTGCCATGTCCAAGGAGGTATAGACACTGGGGAGACAATCAGGGGATGGATGCCCTTTAGGCACCAGCAACGAAGAAGGATCTTGAGTTGTGGGCGAGGCTGGGAAGGAATGGGGAAAAGGACTGTAATCATTGCTGTAAGTGGTGGAAGCTTGTGGGCTTGCTGAAGGAGACATCAATCCATTCCCATTGGGGAAAGTGGCTGCATAGGAATCTCCCATGCCTTCAGCGCTCCAGAGTTTTGGAGCAAAAGACTCTACTCCCAAAAGGTAAGGTTTTCTTCCCAATTTTTTCTCAGCGCTTCTGGGAGAGGTTGATTCTTGAACTGGATTAGAATTTCCAAATTTATCCCAAGTATCCATCAACATAGCCAGGGAACTGGAGCCATACTGCACTTCTTCCTAGGGGTGGGAAAAGAGAGTAAAAGCAAAAAAGGCAAAAGGAAATTTAGGAATGGTGTAAATTGGGGCAGAGGAAATACAGGCAGGATCATAAACCACATTTTACTTATAGAAGCAGTGGACTACTTTTCCAAGAATAATAAGTATTTGCCCATTGGAAGTAAAACAACAACAACAACCCTTCCTTTCTACAATAATGAAATACTTTTAGAGATCATGAACCTCCTAATCATTGGACTACTACCGGTATGAGCATTTGCCCGTTTGTCTTCAGAACAAGAAAAACAGAATTTAAACATTTTTCTATGGAGATGGGTTTTAGTGCAACAAAAATGTGAAGGCAACACAGTTATAATATTTGCCACTGAGACAATTCTTTTGTTATTGGCATGGATGGATTTCACGGTAAAATTATAATTATATTATAATATGAATTATAAATTGTATGTATGAAAAAGTCATACCATTATCCTTAAATGATATATATTATTGCTGCAACATAGATGTACAACCCAGAAATTACAACACTGAATGTACAAACAGGTACAACACTGATGTATATAATACAACATTGTTGTACAACATAGAGGTTGTGGGTGCCCCATCACTGGAGGCTTTTAAAAAAAGACTGGACAGCCATTTGTCTGGAATGGTATAGAGTCTCCTGACTGAGCAGAGGGTTGGACTAGAAGACCTCCAAGGTCCCTTATGATTCTGTTATTCTGATATAGCTTCATATGACAAATCTCCTTTAATGAGATATACTAGCTCACTGCTCAAGGAAACAGCCAGGTCAGAAAAGAATTAGACCTTCCTTTCTATTTTCATGATCATGTTAGGTATTGTATATTTTTTCTGCTTCTTAAGATGGTGACTTTTTCAAATAGCTGAATCAAAGTTGTCCAAAGAAACCGGTCTGAAAAGATGAGTTGCAGAGACACTTTACCTTCTTATTACAATCACAAATAGTGATTGTGCCACAAGAGTCCATTTTGAAATCGGGGACATTGCCAAATGTAGACCATTGTAATGTAGTCTATGTGGGGCATTGAAGAGTCTTTTGGCACAAGGTTCTGGGCAAGATGCAAGGCACACTGAATGGGAACTGCACAAGAATAAAATGTACAGCTTGCATCTATTTCTATAGAAGTTCCCTAATTGTGTTCATGACAGGTGCTGCTTTTTATTTCATCTCTTTGTTGCTTCACTTATCTATACCTTACATTCTTAAGTATACATTTCAACCAGCAGGGTGACAAAAGTGGTTTGGCAAAAATATAGATTACATCCAATGAAATTCATTCTATGAAAAAATAATTACAGACAGTTCAATTAATGATTAATCTTTCCAGCTAGCAATAGCACTTAAATTTATATACTGTTTCACAGTGCTTTACAGCCCTCTCTAAGCAGTTTACAGAGTCATCGTATTGCCCCCAATAATCTGGGTCTTCATTTTACCCACCTCAGAAGGATGGAAGGCTGAGTCAACCTTGAGCCTGGTGAGACTCGAACTGCTAAACTGCTGGCAGTTGGCAGTCAGCTAATTAGCCTGCAGTACTGCATTATAACCACTGTGCCACCACAGAAAACATGTTGTTACAAGAAGTATCACTTGCCTTTGTTTTTGCACTGAATTAACCATAAAGTAGGTTAATGAATTGAAATTAAACACTGAAGAGCATAGCTTGCAGATCAATGCCTTTTTCAACAAAGGGGCAGGCAACTTGTAAAAAAGTTGTCTGTATCTATAACCGTTACCACCTGTCATATTATATTCTCAGCACCGTTATGGCACATGTACAGGTAATTCTCAACTTACAATCATTTGTTTAGTGACTGTTCAAAGTTACAACAACACTGAAAAAAGTGACATGACGGTTCTTCACACAATCACCACAGCATCAAAATTTGAGCACTTGGCAATGAGCATGTATTTATGGTTGCAGTATCTTGGGGTCATGTGACTAGTTCACACCTTCCCAGCCAGCTCCCAACAAGCAAAGTCAATGGGAGAAGGTGGACTTGCTTAGTAACAACACAATTCATTTAACAACATTGATTTACTTGGCAGTGCAGTGCAGTGATTTACTTAACAACTATGGCAAGAAAAGGTCATAACATTGGGTGTGATTCATTTAACAATTGCCTTATTTAGCAACGGAAATTCAGGTTCCAAGTGTAGTCATAAGCTAAGGACTACCTGTATATTAAACGGATAGGGGAAACTTTGACGGATTGGACCAGAACTTCATCTACTCTGGTTGCTACTGCTAAGAAATTCACAGGTAGGGTGTGTGAATACATTTTGGAATTATCAAGGTTTCATGTAAAACACTAAAGTCTTGCCATGGCAAAAAGGGAAAACACATTTTAAACAATCTTAAAGGAGAAGCTGCAGATATCTTAAGTAGAGGCTATATAGCAGTTAAAGTAAAAACCATAGGATTGGATCCCAAAGAATAGATAACTCTATTCATCTGCCTGTACAGACATTTTTAAAGGTTTTCGTGAGTTAAATTAGCTACAGTTTGGGCACTTGCTGATAGTTGTCCTTTATCACCCGGTCTGAGGCGAGCTGCCAGCCTTATTTGCCTAGGGATCTTTTTTTTCCCCTATGGCATAAGGATCACAAAATAATGTAACTATCACAAAGTGAATGTTATATATTCTTATTAGATAATTCCCATTCATATAATCAATGATTGCACACCACATAAAACCTGTTCTCAATTTTACATTTGTCCTTATCAGTTTCAGATAAGTGGAACCAAGGGTGGGCTTCTGGGGGTTCGCGGGGGTTCGGGCAGACCCTTAGTGAAGATTCTACAGGGATTGCTGAACCCCCAAATCCCACTCCTGACTGGCCCCACCCATCCCTCCTCACCCCTCCCAGGAGTCTCCACACAGCCCGTTGTGGATGCAGGTAAGTGCAGGATGCACGCAGAGGCTTGGGGAGGCAGGAAAACAGGCCTCCCAGAAGTTTGGGGAGGCTGGAAGCAGTCCATTTCCAGCCTCCCTAGAGCATCCGGAGCCAGGAGGAGGCTATTTTTGCCCTCCCAGAGGCTCCAGGAAAGCCTCTGGAGCTTGGGGAAGGTGAAAAACAGGCCTCCGGAAGTTCGGGAATGCTGGAAACGGACTGTTTCCAGCCTCCAGAGAGCATCCAGAACCAAGTGGAGGCCATTTTCGCCCTCCCAGAGGCTCCAGGAAAGCCTCTGGACCTCAAGGAAGGCGAAAACAACCCCATCCCGTGGTGCAGGAGGCTGACTAGGCCACAGCCACCATGGCCACATCCACCCAGCAATCAGGCAGCGAACCCATTGGTGAGGTTTTTGAAGCCCACCCCTGAGTGGAACCAGCTGAACAGCTTGCCTTCAGAAGTTGTGAATGCTCTATCACTAGAGGTTTTTCAAAAGAGATTGGAAGCCCATTGATCCAGAATGGTATAGGGTCTCCTGCTTGTGGAGGGGGTTAGATTAGAAGACCTCCAAGATGCCTTCCAACTATATTATCCTGTTAAGTAGTTAATTTAGAATCTGTATTCTTTGGTAAACTGCATCATAGCTACATAACTGAGATACAAAAAACTGGCTCTTTTACTGGAAAAATTCATGTCTTAAACCATGGAAAAGGTCCCCGTTTCAAAGCCAGGAACAAAAATGTGAAAAAACTTGAAATTCAAGTAGCTTTGCATTTCACTCTAGCTGTTTCACAAATCTCACCTTGTGTTATCACAGCCAGAGGTGAAATTCAAAAATTTCTTCTACAAGCAAGGAAAATTACCATCATGGTGATCTATGGCAGTAAATAGGAACAAGTTCTGAAAAGAAGGGTAAGAGTTAGAGCTAATATAATGAATTAGTTTTTCAGAAATGTTTAATTGCAGATTGGCAATTTATTTGCAATGATAATTTACAACTCCAGTAAGACAATCTATCACACACAAATTGCACTGGCCTAAACTACCATATATACAGGTAGTTTTATATATACTTGACTTATATACTTGACTTATGACCACAATTGGGACCAGGATTTCTATTACTAAGCAAGACAATTGTTAAGTGAGTCACACCCAATTCTGCAATCTTTTTGTCACAGTTGTTAAGCAAATCACTGCAGTTGTTCAGTTGTTCAGTTGTTAAGCGGATCACACTGTTAAGCGAATTTGGCTTCCCCGTTGACTTTGCTTTTTGATCACATGACCATGGGAATGCTACAAAGACAGGTTGTAAGTCACTTTTTTCAGTGCCACGGTAACTTCAACAGTCACGAAAAGAATGGTTATAAGTTGAGGATTACCTATAACAAGTGCACAGTAATGTTCCTGTTGCACAGCATCGGAAGATGAATGAAAATGGAGCTGAGGCGGTTGCAAATGAAACAGACAATAGAGAAAATAGAAACATTCATTCCCTTTGGAAATCAAGGAAATATCAAAGACCTGTTTGATGGAGAAAGGACAGTGTTTCTTCAGGCTATACATTATTTTCACTACCACTTCATCATACGCTTCTCTTCAGCATTAATAACTGCGATAATAAGAACATTCATATGCCTATTACAGGTTAACTGAGTGCACTAATTTTCTAGTATACATTTTCAAAGGCCTATTTTTCTCTTATAATCAGCGGTGGGCTGCTGGGGGTTTGCAGGGGTTTGGGTGGACCCCTAGTGAAGATTCTGCGGGGTTCGCTGAACCTCCAAATCCCACTCCTGGCTGGCCCTGCCCCACTCTCCCCACCCCTCCCAGGAGTCTCCACGCAGCCCGTTTTGGATGCAGGTAAGTGCAGGGCACACACAGAGGCTCGGGGAGGGTGAAAAACGGGCCTCCCAGAAGTTCAGGAAGGCTGGAAACAGGCCTGTTTTTCAGCCTCCAGAGAGCCTCCGCAGCCCAGGGAGGCCTTTTTTGCCCTCCCGGAGGCTTGAAGAAAGCCTCCGGAGACCGGGGAGGGCAAAAATCCCCCCCCCAGGCATGATGCAGGATGCCAATTAGGCCATGCCCATCATGATCACGCCCACCCAGCAACCAGGCAGCGAACCCATTGCTGAAATATTTGAAGCCCATCCCTGCCTATAATGCTCTTGGAATCAATGGAGCAGTCACACACACATGTACGGTATGTATCTTCCAATTAGGGCCATGCAACATTTCAGATCTGAATCCCAAAGAGGCTTTGGTTTGCAAAAGACCATGAATGTAGCACTTCCTTGCAATTCTTTAAAGCAGTTGTGTCCATCTTTTTGGAATCATATCTGAAGAATTGTTCCCTTCTTCACATTTTAAGTTCAACCTGGAGATTCTACTAGCTCTGAAGAGCAGACTAACTACTATGATACTGCTTTTTATGAAATATTTTCTCATGGTAAATCACATACTATAAGCATTTTACTCTTTTTTGGTACCTAATAAAAATGTTTTTACTCTTCTAACGTCTTAATCATGTTTTATGTTATCCTTAGAATATTTTGATGATTTTTAAAATTCCTGCATTCATTTGACCAGTGCTATAAACCTTAGTTGACCTTATAGCTGCCATTGTAATGGCTTAATGATGTTCCAGAATATAGCTGAGGCTAACTGAAATATCCTACTTCAAAACACTGAGATTTCAAAAGGTCATAAAATGTTGATACAGTAACTTAGTACATCCTGACACTGAACCAACATGTTTAGTGCTGTGATAGTTTCTTTTGATTGATTTATGTGGGAGTTGTTCTGTATTCCTAACTCCAATTTCATCAGTATCAAATGAAAACTACTAGATATACCTGTTTATCAGACTGAAAACATTTAAACCTGTTATTTCTAAAAAGAAGCTACGTATTTTGCATATAGCAATATAGCAGAGACATATTAAACAACAATGGGGAATTATCTAGCAGGATCACATCCATCTTTTCAGGTTCAGTGTTTGGCACATAATACTGAATTCAGCATCTCAAGAACTTAATTTTATATTTAAACAGCAAATAGAAATATGTTTGCGATCTAGGAACTCTTTGACAGATGTTAGGCAAAATGGTTAATAGGCGGCTTTACAGATGTTCTATTCACTTTTTAATGTCATCATATATTTTCAATCCCAACCACATAGTAGAAGGAGCCACACCGCAAAAGTGCAAATTATTCATTATAATTTTATAACACTTCCAGTGATTTACATCATGAAAGCATGAACAGCAAAAAGACACAGCACTAAAATAATTGATTGGCTAAAAGTACAATAATAGAGTTAGCGCAATAGTGATCATTTGTTCACTAAATGCCTTCCAGAACAGTTCAGTCTTTTAATCTGGAAAGCCAATACTGAGGGTGCCAGAAAGTGGATAGTCCTTAGTTCGAGGGGCATAGCTGAAAAACAGCCCATGAGCCCACTCCCCTTTGACTTAAAAGGCCCGGAGGACCACTAAAAATGTTGGTGAGATGAATGCACTGGGAGGAGCAGACAGCCATTTCTGTACAGAGTAAACAGCCCAGCTAACATCTATAGAACAAGCGCTAAAGAACAAAATATTATGCTAAGTTAACAAAAAAACCCACTACTGCTTTATTGTTGAAATTATGGCAATTTTTATTTATTTTAGGCTGCATTGTCTTCATTGCAATCAAAATAGTCTCAAAGTATAAATTAATGTACCCTTAAATTGTAGTTGCAACTAAACTTTACCACTGTTAATTAAAAATGTTCCTTTATAAGCATTAGCAAATTAGCCTAACAATTGAACTGTTATATAAAAGGGAAATTAGGTGCAAGTCTAAATACATTAATCTGGGAGAAAGTAAATGGATTTGCTTTCAAATTAACCTTACACTGGATTATGTTATAATAATTGAGTGTTGGATTTGGACCAAGAGATTTGGTCCAATGTTGGATTTGGCTCTAATCCACATCTGTTATGATATTCACATGATGACTCAGAATAATGTGCTTAATTTGGTTAATCAATTTACCCATTTTATGGGTTAACATAACACATAAAAATCAAATAGTTCACAAAATATACTAAGCCACAAAAGAATTAGCCAGGTTGCAACTGACAACACTTACCAGTTCCTAAAGTTATGCTTGTTTATCAGTGTATAAAATATAGTTGGGAGTTACCCTTTTATATGAAAAGGATTATACTGGAAAACTTGCCCGTCCCCTTTTATTCATCCCAAACTAAGGCTTTAAATTGCTTTGTTCTTTCTTCAAAAATTGGAAGTGTGCTGATGAGTAACAGCTTAAATCAGCAGTGTGATGCTCTCGATAGAAAACAAATTAATCTTTTCACTTAATACCATTTTTATTTTTGTTTAAATGCCATCCTGTGTGGTGTAGTAGTTAAAATGCTAGGCTGGGAGCCAGGAACTCATCTTCTAATCCCCCCGCAACCATGGAAGATCATGAGGGATGGTGGGCCAGTCATTTTCTCTTATAGCAAGAACAACTTTGTAGAGTTTAACATGTCATGCCAGGTTCAAGTTCAAGTTCACTGTTAGCCATGAAAGCTCACTGGGTGATTTTTGGTCAAGCATATTCTTACAACCAATCATGGAAAGAAACTGGACCTAAGAATACTGTCTTGAATTTGCAAAAGAAAGGCTGTATAGAAACATAATAAATTCTTCAAAATAGACTTTCCCAGGATCCTAAACTTACAGTATGAGAGCTAGTTTGGTATAGTGGTTAAAGGTATCAGGGAGACTGTGAGTTCCAATCCCATTTTAGGCAAAAAGCCAATTAGGTGACCTTGGGCCAGTCGCTCGTTCTCGGCCCTAGGAAGGAGGCAAAAGCAAACCACTTCAGAAAAAAACCTTGCCAAGAAAACTGTGGAGTATGGTCAAGGCAGTCATGAGTAGACAATAATGACTTGGGGGCACAAAAACAAAACAAAACAACGTCATAGTATAATAAAAAATAATATTATATATATATACATAAAATATAAGCAGCAAATGGATCAGTTTAAAAGATTTGTTGAAATTTACCAATTTAAAATATTAAAAGTCCCAGGGAAAGTTTCTCTCTAGTAATAGACATATTTTCTGCGCTACCACACACAATGGGGAGGGGGTGAGGATGTGTATCTGCAGCTTAATCTTTAGCCCTATTCAAAGCTTGCTTTTCAATGTATCATAATTGCATATCTGACAAAGGCCGGCAAACCATAAGCAGAAACCAATTGTGGCTTCTGAGCAACTCATGTTTTCAATCTCATTATTTTTTTAAACGGGTCTTTGAATTACATTGTGGCATTTTATAGCATCTCTTTTCCCTTCCCTGAAAGACTTCCTTTTCGTTTGCTCCTTTAATGTTTTTAATCTGGTCCTTTAACAGCACTGGGTTCGCCAATCCTGACATGAAATGCTATGTTAAAAGCGCACATGCACACACGCATGCACACATACAAAGAGAGAGACATAAGCACACAGACATAACCACCATCAAATGAATCCTGTTCCAGCTAATCACTCAGACTCATAACTCAGATTTATATCTTCCAAAACCTGTAATAAATACCAATATGTATGGAATACAGGGGATGCCTCCTAAGAATAGGAACATTTAAATGATGGAATAATTCTTAAACAGCCTTTGAATTCAACCCACATTCTTCTGAAGATTATCTTGTCATATTTCTATAACTCCTCTCCCCCTTGTATTTTTATTATTAGCTGGAAGCTAATGATAAATGGCAAGGGGAAAAAAGAAGCATATTTATTTCAACTGATTGATTTTATTTGTATGGCTGCCAGGTCACAGACTAAAAAAACTGACTTAACTCTAAGGTTAACTAGACAAGCCTGAAACCTATTGCGTCACCCGTTGCTGGATAAAGGTAGGATAGTATGATGTGACATTAAATTTACCCCTATTCTAGATGGTCCTGTGATTGTCTAAGAAGAGAATGTATCTTAGATAGAAAAATAATTGTTGTGGCAACTGTACTTCAATAATAAGTCCATATTTACTTATCTAAACAGATAAACAGAATGACCACAGGCAAAAACAGTGGGAGTGGCAGCAACCTCTGACTTCCTGCTGGCTTCCCCATTAACTTTGCTTGTGAGAAGCTGGCAGGGAGCGTTGGAAATCATGATCAAGTGACTGTGTGGATGCTACAATGGCCATAAACTGTGAATAAAACTAATCTGAACATTGTGAAAATTTCATTTCCAAGAGAATAATAGGTCCTGGAGGACCTTTCCAAGCATTTTCAACCATGAACAGATCTAGAATTCAAAGCATGTTATAAACGCTCTCACAAAATGGCTGCTAAACGGAATACCACAAGTCACAATACAACAATATACCCAAAAACAGCCACATGAGAACAATTCCTGTCTCTCCCTAATTTGCATTTATCTATCCTCCCCCCCACCCCTACCAGGCAACTAGGGAAATTGACAAACCAAGCTCTGGACTGCCGCTAATCTTCATTTTTATTTTTCAAGAAGATATATGCAATCCAAAAATATTCTTAGAAAAAACAATAATGCTAGAGCTACAGTGTGTCAGAATCCAAATGACTGTTTTTTATTGTGAAAAACATTATTTTAATGAAAATCAGGTAAAACAGGGAGCCTAGTCCCAAGGAAGATAGCTGGAGGCATATGGGCATCACACTGAAGATTCAAGGCCTAGAATTTGAGTGTCAGCTGGTATATTGATAGGAAACATATCTGGATGCATTAATTCTACTTTATCTGTAAGGTTACTAATAGAATCTTGCAAGTTTGCTAGTACAAACTTCCCACTGGCACTTTTAATCAGAAAGGGACAACTCACCGTGGCCACTTGGCCACTGCCACCTGGCTGTGGGATACCTCACCCTGGGCAATTCACTGAGGGGACAACTCGTCCCAGTCAACTTGCTGCAAACCTGGGCTTTCCACTCTGGTTTCCAAAGGCAGCCTGGTTTAAGGGAGGCAAAAGTTCCCGCCAGCCTGCACTCTTTCTCTGAAGGCTTCCCAGCCTCGCTGTTCAGCAGCTCCCCCAAACAAGAAAGATAGGCTAAACAGGAGTCATTGTCAGGGGTGGGCTTCAAATAATTTAGCAACCAGTTCTCTGCCCGGTTGCTGGGTGGGCCTGGCCATGGTGGGTGTGGCCTAGTTTCCAGCCTTCCAGAACATCCGGGAGGCCCATTTTTCACCCTCCCCGGCCTCTGAAGAGACAAAACAGCCTCCCTGGGCTCCGGAGGCTCTCAGGGATCCCTGGGCTCCAGAACTTCCAGGAGGCCCGTTTTTCGCCTTCCCCAAGCCTCTGCATAGGCCCTACACTTACCTGCGATCCAAAATGGGCCATGCAGGGACTCCTGGGAGAGGTGGGGTGGGGTGAGTGGGGCCAGCCAGGGGTGGGAACAACCAGTTCGGTGAACTGGCCATAAAATTAACAAAGGGTTCACCCAAACTGGTGCAAATCGGTAGCAGCCCACCCCTGATCATTGTTACACACACACACACACACACACACACACCATTCCAAGCTTGGGGACTTTTGTCCACATCCAAGCTAGCAAGCTGCCAATTGTGCCCGGGATTGGGGAGAAGAACATCTCCTTCAGTGTGCTGCACACACTCATACACACACAGCCCTAGTCATAGATCCCTTTTAACTGCTTGCTCCACTAGGAAGTGTCCTTCCTAAATTTCTTTTTCTGACCATTAAGCTGCTGGAGGTGCCTGACTCTCTTGTGTGATTGTTTGTTAGGCAGCATCTCTTCCCCTCATTCCCCAAGGTCATCCACACATTCCATTACTTTGGGATATTTCTGTGGCTGAAAGCAGACTTCCAAATGGTTACCACAAGAATAAGAGAAGATATACTTTGGTGTGGTATGTTGATGGTATTTTTAGTCTATAGAGTTACCATTATGGAACTAATCCAACAAGTGCTTTTTTAAGCAGTTCCTTTCAAGAAAACATCTACTGTTGAATTCATATTGCTCTCCCCTGTGATTGAGGGTTCTTCCAAGTATAGCTTTCATTGTGGCATCATCCTGACTCATTTGTAGGGGTTTGCATTGTGACATAAACATTTACAAGGCATATGCTTTCATTTAGAATCTTTATGTGTTCACACACTGCTTCTTCTATATTTTAATCAATATACTGTACCTTTTGACTCATAGCACTATAGGTCTTCTCTCCGGAAGCTCTTTCTGTGCCCTTGAGCTTATAACACACACAAAGCAGGTTGTATATGAGGTGCATAATGATATAGATTAGAAGTCTTAACCTTGGCGATGAGAGCAAGACATCCCAAAATTTCCAAGTCAGGAACATTCCAGTTTATTTTTTATAATAAATAATTTTTCAATTATTTTTGTAATGTTTAGATGTTCTTATTCTATGCATTTGCCCCACTTCCACCTGACAATGTTAACTTCCCTCTGCAAAGCTAGAGAAACAGTTGGAATTTGGTGCTGAGCTAGGTCAACTCACCGTGCCCAATGTGCCACTGCCAACTCGCCACAGCCAATTCACCATTGGACAACTTGCCTTGGCCAACTTTCTGCGGGACAATTTGTCACGGAACAAGAGTTGCACTAATATCGAAGAAATGGTGGAATATAATCATTAAAGGATGCCAAAGGAGGGACACAATGAATTGGGAGTGACAAAAGTTAAAATAATTTTTAAAATAATTTAAAATAATTAAATTGAATTGTTGAATTGTTCCACGGTAAGTTATCCCCTGGCAAGTTGGCCATGTTGAGTTGTCCTGTGTTGAATTGACCATGATCAGTTAGCTGTGGTGAGTTAGCTGTGGCAATTTGGCAATGGTGAATTGGCCACAGTGGGTTGACCGCGGCAAGTTGTCCCATTCCAAGATCAACCAAAGGCAGGTGAGAAGGAATTATGACTATCCGAGTCTGGAAAGGAAGCAGAACACGAACAGTGTAGTGGCGACTTCTTTCACTGCTTCAGTATTCTGATGTGAAAAAAAAGACCTACAACTTGGCATCTCTAGCAGGAGCCATAATCTTTATATTGGACTGCAAAATCCAGCTGGTAACTTGTCTTGAGGTTAAGAATATCCAGCTGGAGCAGCAGTGTGTAATTTTTCTGATCCTGTTTGTTGTGTAACTGGCTCTAAATCTGTTTGCTACCGTAGAGAGTTTGTTATCTTAGAAGCTCCATTTTTATATGTTTCATATTGCATTATTTGTGGTTGTTACCATCTCTTTCTCCCTCTGTTTTTATTTCGGTGTACCGGAAGTGTTTTTATGAGAATTCCAGCCATTCCAACAGTATGTGATGTACTTTCCAAATATAACAAGTCGGTGGGACCCACAAGTGAACCAAAGAAATACATTGTCTATGTTTGCTGCTGAAGAGATTTTCCTAACATTTTTATTTAAAGCTAGTGGTTTGGGAACAGACAGCCCCTAACACCAAGGAGACTTATTCTCCTCCCTCAACAAGGTGCATCAAATTTAAAATAATGGGTGATATTTTTGAGCAAAACTGATTTCAAATGACGTTACATCAACTGTAAATTTTAGAAATATTCAAATCAAAATTATTACACTGTTCAAAGTTATACTGATTTTAGTGGATGTATGTGATTATACATAATCCTTGGTTTAGTTCAATAAGCAATACTATTTATTAGACATCAAACTCAGGCTTAAGATACCTAAGATGATATCACAAATCTATGTCATTAAAGGAGAACAGACGAGACGGACAGTTCAGCATTTGCAGGAGGAGACAACTCTACTGGAAACGGTTGGGGACAGGTAAATATAAATTTATTGTATAATATAATTTCTTTGGGTGTGTTACTCGGAACATTGACTCTCTCTCTCTCTCTCTCTCTCTCTCTCTCTCTCTCT